>OZ030017.1:101460418-101592918 GCA_964023405.1 Apodemus agrarius | reverse complement strand
GCTTATTCTTGCATTTGGGTGTTGGTGGTGCTGTCACTGTTTAAATGCTCAGAGACACAAACACATCAGTGATGGGTATCTTATTAGAAATCTAAGGTATTGATACTCAATAGTCCCTGGGGAGAGCTATCCACTCAGGAGTGCAGACAAGCCTGTGAGAGCAGGTAAAACCACCACTGATGCTCAGAGGAACCAGACCGGAACCCTCAGGACATAGAAACCAAGGAGTAGTCTGGGACAGGAGTCTACCTGTTTCTTTCTGTGCCCAGAGCTGATCCTGTGCCACAGGGCTCCATGTCCAAATAGCACATGAAGAGAGTTAGACTCCCATGAGTGTGGAAAAGCCTGTGAGCTCAGGATGCTGGAACGAACAGCCTAAAACAGGGGATTGGAACAGGAGCCTTCTGGTTTCCACCTGAGCTGATGCTGTGCCACTGTACTACATACACAAATACTCCAAGGAGAATGGACACAGCTGCAAGCACATGTAAGACCACCACATCACTTCAAATTACTGGCCCAAGAGAGAGCCTCCCAGACCCATCAGGATAAAGGAGACAAGGAACCTGAACCATTGGTGGCAGGATCCTTTTGGTTTCTGTCTGCACCCTAGAGCTAACCCTGTGCCATGACTATCCATACCAAAATTCCTCCCAGACAGGACTGGTCTCCCAGGAGTACTGACACAGAGGCTTGTTGGATGTATAAGACAGAGTCAGAGACAGCAAGGACAGCTAACACCCGAGATAACCAGATGGCAAAAGGCAAGGGCAAGAGCATAAGCAACAGAAACCAAGGCTACTTGGAATTATCAGAACCCAGTTCTCCCACCACAGTGAGTGCTGGCTATACCAACACACCAGAAAGTCAAGATTCTGATATAAAATTATATCTCATGATGATGACAGAGGACTTTAAGAAGGTCATAAACAATTCCCTTAAATACAAAAGAACAGCTAGAAATAAACAGCTAGAAGTCATTAAAGAGGAAACACAAAAATCCTTAAAGAATTACAGGAAACACAACCAAACAAGTGAAGGAATTGAACAAAACCATCCAGGATCTAAAATTGGAACTAGAAGCAATAAAGAAATCACAAAGCATGACAACCCTGGAGCTAAGAAACCTAGGAAATAGATCAGGAATCAAAGATATAAGCATCACCAACAGAATACAAGACAGTTTAGAGAGACTCTCAGGTGCAGAAGATACCATAGAAAACATTGAAACAACAGTCAAAGAAAATACAAAAGGCAAAAAACTCCAAACCAAAAATATCCTAGAAATTCTGGACATAATGAGACAAAAGCTAAGGATAATAGGTATAAAAGAGAGTGAATATCTTCACCAAAATTATAGAAGAAAACTTCCCTAAAGAAAGAGATACACACAAACATACAAGAAGGCTACAGAACTCCAAATAGATTGGACCAGAAAAGAAATTCCCCTGTCACATAATAGTCAAAATATCAAATGTACTGAATAAAGAGAGAATATTAAAAACAGTAAGAGCAAAAGGTGAAGTAACATATAATGGTAGATCTATAAGAATTGTACCAGATTTCTCATCAGCTACTATGAAAGCTAGAATATCCTGGGCAGATCTTACACAGCCCCTAAGAGAACACAAATGCCAGCCCAGAGTACTATACCCAGCAAAACTTTCAACCACCATAGATGGAGAAACCAAGATATTCATGAAAAAATCAAATTTACCCAGTATCTTTTCCCACAAATCTAGCCCTACAAAGATATATGGGAAATGCCAACAAAAGGAGGGAAACTACATCCTAGAAAAAGCAAGAAGGTAATCTTCTTTCTACAAACCCAAAATAAGATAACTACAAAAACATAAATATAACCTAAAAAAATAACAGGAAGCAAAAATCAGTATTCCTTAATATCTCAACATCAATGGATTCAATTCCCCCACCAAAAAAAGGCATAAAATAGGATAGTGGATATGTTAAAAAAAAAAGGCCTCAGCATTTTGCTGCATAGAAGAAATGCACCTCAGTGTCAAAGACAAATACTATCAGAGTAAAGGGTTAGAAAACTATTTTCCAATCAAATGGTACCAAGAAACAAACAATCTGGAATAGTAATTCTAATATCAGATAAAATGGATTATCAAACAAGTGTCATCAAAAAAGACAAAGAAGGACCAGATACATTGAATCTAATAGAAGAGAAAGTGGGGATAAGTCCTGAACACATGAGCACAGGGGAAAAGTTCCTGAACTAAGATCAAGTATTGACAAATGGGATCTCATAAAATTGCAAAGCTTCTGTAAGGCAAATGACACTGTTAGTAGGACAAAATGGCAACTAACCGACTGGGAAAATATCTTTATGAGTTCTATATCTGATAGATGGCTAATATCCAACATGTACAAAGAACACAAGAAGTTAGACTTCAGAGAATCACATAACCCTATTAAAAAATGGGAAGTAGCCCTCAACAGAGAATTTTCAATTGAAGAAACTCAAAGGGCTCAGAAGTACCTAAAGAAATGTTCAACAGCCTTAGTTATCAAGGAAATGAAAACCAAATCAACCCAGAAATTCCACCTCTCACCAGTCAGAATGGGTAAGATCAAAAACTCAGGTGACAAAAGATTCTGGTGAGAGTGAGAATGGCTAAGATTAAAAACTCAAAAGACAAAAAGTGCTGGCGAGGATGTGGAGAAAGGAATATTCCTCCACTGTTGGTGGGATTGCAAAATGGTAAAACCGCTCTGGATATCAGTTTGGCGGTTCCTCAGAAAATTGGGCATGTCACTTCCAGAGAACCCTGGCATACCACTCCTGGGCATATACCCAGAGGATTCCCCTGCATACAATAAAGACACATGCTCCACTATGTTTATAGCAGCCTTGTTTATAATAGCCAGAAATTGGAAGGAGCCCAAATATCCCTCAAAGGAGAAATGAATACAGAAAATGTGGTATATTTATACAATGGAATACTACTCAGCAATTAAAAATAATGAATTCATGCAATTTGTAGGTAAATGGATAGATCTGGAAAATATCATCCTGAGTGAGTTAACCCACTCACAAAAGAATACACATGAAATTCAATCACTCATAAGTGGATATTAATGAGCCCAGAAGCCCTAAATACTCAAGGCACAATTAGCAAGTCAAATGATTCCCAAGAAGAAGAAAGGAGAGGACCCTGGGCCTGTAAAAATTGGATCCAGTTTTGTAGACCCAGAACAGAGAAACCATGGGAGGAGGGGGAATGATTGGGGAATAGTTGGGGGGGAGAGGAATTATGGGACGTATGGTGGGGGGGAACTGGGAAAGGGGAAAGCCTTTGGAATGTAAACATAGAATATAGAAAATAAAAAATAAAAAAAATAAAAAAAAGAAGACAAAAAAAAGATGCTGGTGTGGATGTTGAGAAAGAATTACATTCCTACATTGCTGGTACAACCACTTTGGAAATCAGTCTGTCAGTTCCTCAGTAAATTGGACATAGTACTACCTGAGCACCCAGCTATACTACTCGTGGGCATATAAGCAAAGGATGCTGCAACATACAATAAGGACACATGCTCCAATATATTCATAGCAGCCATATTTATAATAACCAGGAGCTGGAAAGAACCCAGATTCCCTCAACAGAGGAATGGATACAGAAAATTTGGTACATTTACACAATGGAATACTACTCAGCTTTTAAAAACAAGGACTTCACGAAATTAGCAGGCAAAAGGATGGAACTTGAGAATATCATCATGAGTAAATTGAATCAGTCACAAATAAACAAACATGTCATGTACTCACTGATAAGTGGATATTAGCCCTAAAGGTCTGAATACACAAGATTTAATTTACAGACCATATGAAGCCTAAGAAGAAGGAAGACAAAAATGTGGATACTTCAGTGCTTTTTAAAGGGGAGAACAAATTAAAGGAGGAAATATGGAGACAATGTATGGAGCAGAGACTGAAGGAAATGTCATCCAGGATTACCCCACCTGGGAATCCATCCCTTATACAGCCACCAAACCTGTAGATTATTGTGGATGTAGGGAAGTGCTTGCTGATAGAAGCCAGAAATGGCTATCTCCTGAGAAGCTCTGCCAGAGTCTGACAAATACAGAGGCAGAAGCATGCAGCCAACCATTGGATGAGCTTGGGGGTCCAAGATGGAGGAGTTGGGCAAGTAGGAGAAGGGACTGAAGGTTTTGAGGGTGTTTGCAGCCCCATGAAGGGAGCAGCAGTGTCCACAGATCAGACCACCCAGAGCTATCAGGAACTGGACCACCAACCAAAGAATACGCATGGATGAACCCATGGTGCTGTCCACATATGTGACAGAGGATGGCCTTATTGAGCATCAGTGGGAGCAGTGGCCCTTAGACCTGAGGATGTTTGATGTCCCAGTGTATGGGAATGCCAGGGTGGGAAGATAGGAATGGGTGGGTTGCAGTGCACCCTCATAGATTCAGCAGAAATGTGGTGGGATGAGATTTCCAATGGGGATACTTGGAAAGTAAAAACATTTGAAATGTAAATACAGAAAATATTTAATAAAAAAGAGAGAAATCCAAGGTATTATTTATTGTTTGCAAGTATAATTTGTAAAGTGCTTTGAAGTTTCTGGGGAAAGCTGGAACACAAATATAAGGTATGTGCATAATTAGTAATACTTCACTGGGGATTACAACTACTAATGGGTATTTATTTATATGTAGACACTCACCCACAATACCTAAAATCAGGGCATAGTTTTTCCTGCTTGTAGGGTGAATTCAATTTATAGGTTACTCAAGAACATAGTCAAGCTAATCGCAAGTATAACATGTTGCAAGCTATTCCCAACCTCAGCAGCCACAGAACACTTCCACAATTTATCACAGTGACGCTTGAAGGGGAAAGGGATACTGTAATATGTGAGGACAGGCAGGAAGGGTTTGAGTATCATGATGACTGAACTGTACCAAAAATCTCCTAATCATGAAAAGAAAGTGAAATCAGCAATTTCAATAATTTCCTCTATAATTAAGTGCATAAAATAGGAGGCATTAGATCTGTTCCTATGGTTCTCAACCTTCCAAATGGTTCAACTCTTTAGTATAGTTCCTCATGTTGTGTGGAGCCCCAAGCATAAAATTATTGTATTGCTACTTCATAACTATAATTTTAATACTGTTATGAATTATTATATAAATATCTGACATGCAGGGTATCTGATGTGTGATCTGGATAGGGGTCATGCTTCATTGGTTGAGAACCACTTACCTATACAGATAAATTATATAAAACCAATAATAAGGTAAACTTATTTTAGAGAGTAATTTCTGGATGTTATTATAATCTAAATATCTGTCCAAGCATATTAGTTTTCAGATAATACTAATCATATAATACTATTTTGTGGGTTGGACAAAATACCTTGTAAATATTCACTTACTTCAGATATTTTGAAGAGGATTGAGAGAATAACTTCCTTAAATCAGTTTTTGGACATTATATATCTTACAGTCATTACAATGGTTAATATTATACATTTCCAACTTGACAGGATCTAGAATTACATAAAAGACAAACATCTGGAAATGTCAGCAAATGTCTGGAATAGGTACATTGAAGGTGGGAAGTGTTGGTTGCAGGATTCCATGGGATAGGGTCCTGGACAAGGAGAAAGTGAGCTTATCATCAGCATTCACCTTCCTTTGCCTTCTTGCCTGCAGATACAAAGTGACCAGCTGCCTCTTGCTCCTGCCTCACTAACTTTCCTGCCATGATGGACTGCAGCCCAAAATTGTCATCCAAAGTATATTATTAATTCACTAAGAAATTTTTGTAGACTATTATTTCATAGTCATGAGAAAATTATGCAATACTGCAGTAGAAATATTTAACTCAACCTAGGGCTTTTGCCCTACCTTTGATCAGTTAGTTTTTTTGATAAAAGACATACAACTTTTATTATTTAAAATATGCCTTAATCAGCATTAAAGCTGGGCAGACATTTATGTTTTTGTATTATTAACTCTACTTTTTAGCCACTAATCGCATTTTGTATATTTTTCTTGGGATGCTTTTATCTCCAATTACCCCATGCACAGAAATATTATTTTATGACTCAACAAACTCATGTGGGCTTTCTAGTCATTCCACCTTCTTCTATCCCCTATCCTAAGCCCAGAAAAACTAAATCCTACCTATGACCCTTTTGCCCAGCTATTAGTTCTTAACATCTTTATTTACTAACCAAAAATGTATTGGTGACAAAGTCTCATAGCATCACTTGTGTCTATATACACAATCTGGGACAATCAGGTGTTAGGTACCTATGCTTAGCATTATGTATTATAATATATTCCAATAGACTACCCCTCAAAACAATACAATCATTTTTTGGACATCATTTTCAACATGATTACAGCTTTCTTCTTTGTAATTTCACTGTATTTAAACCCAGCTTTGTCTCACTACCAATCACAAAATTTCTTTCTTCCAAGTAAATAACAATTTCAGTTCCAACTCCCCTTTCTTTCTTTTCTATGCTCACCACAATCTAGTGGAAGCAGCTGTATAGTGGCTGAGACTTTGACTTCCAGCCATTGATGGCATAGACTTATGTTCTGGGTCAAGAGACAAGCAACTATGCGTCTTACAAGTTCTGTCAGTATAGAAGGAATTATGGTTTCCTTCACTGTGTGAATTCTGAAAAGTCATTCGCCACCTCTGATTCTTAGCTACAGAATGAATATGTTTATGTCTGCTGCATAGAGGTTTCTGATATACTCTAACAAAATGTAAAGTATTCATTACGGGTATTTATCAAATAGTGTTTTGGTGTTTTATTCGTGTGTGTGTGTGTGTGTGTGTGTGTGTGTGTGTACTGTAAAAGTGAATTCCCAACTCCCTGGATTTGCCTGTTTTGCTTCCTATTGCTAGGATTATAAGAGCATGCCTCCATGACACACTTAAAAAATAAAGTTGGTTTGTGAGTATTTAACTTAGTTCCTCATATAGCTAAAGCATTTGTGTAGGCATAGTTTTTGTTTTTCAACTTACTTTAACAAGGTTTAAACCTCTCTTCTGGCCCACTACCCAGTGGAGGTATTGGAAGAGAAAAGTTATTAGGATATGGGGGGAATTCTGCAATAGTTGTTTGGGAGTGAGCTTGATTTTATTTGGCAGCAGTACAGTCCCATAACAAACACCAAATACAACTCATCAGTCGCAGACCTGTCCTTTCTATAGACAAATACCCACACATGAACCAGCACCTACAGTCTAGCTCCTTTGGCAGGCAGACATTAGGCAGTGGTAGTTCAATCCTGAAGAAACTGCCAGGTTTGCCAACCCTAAGGCAAGGCTGCAGAAGTGTCAAACTGCAGCAGGAACATCAACAGCAGTTCTTAGGTGGTTTTCTTTCAATGGCAGTGTTACTACAAGTTTATCCCAATAATGCTCTGTAAAGTGAACTAATACCTGCATGTCTTTAGTGAGGAATATCGAGGCAGAAGAGTTAGAGAAGGACTGAAGGAGCTAAAGGAGACTGCAACCCCTTAGGAAGAACAAAAATATCAACTAACACATGGTACTGAACAAGAGACCCTGCTTCAAACAAGGTGAAAGGTGAGAACCAAGAGGTTAGAAGGAATTAATAGGACAACAGGTTAGGCTGTCCTCTGACCCTGAAAATGGCAGTACAGGAAGGTGTTCAGCAAGGCAAGGCAGTGACTCTGCTGCCAGGCATGGTCATTATTTCTCTGTGGGCTCCCTCATCAGGATCTAGAATTGAATTGCTGCCATCTGTTACTTAGAAATCATGTTTTTGGTATTCCTTGCTTCTATTGCCATTCAACAAGAAATAACTTCTGACAGCTTATATAGTCTTCTGCTACAGCACCTCTCTTTTATAGCCTGTATATTTACTCATGAAGTACCTCTCTGTATGAAACAGCTGGCTAGGAAGCCTGTGCCTTAATTTGCATATTCTCCCTAGGAATTTGTGCTCAGTAAATTCACTCTTTAGCAAAAGAACAGCTGGTGAGATAGAACAACAGAGACAATCTGTAGGGGAGTCTTGTGAATGTGTATACACATGCCTGTTGGAGGGGCTCATTGGTTTCAGAGGTATCAGAGATCAGGCTTTCCTCTGAACCAGACAGCCCTAAACTATGTGTTGCAGTGGCCCTGATTCGTACCTGTCTCCATCTTTGATACAGGTTTTTTTGTAGTCCTCTATGGTTTCACACTGATTTTATAGCTAAGGGTGACCATGAAATTCTGACCTTTGTGCTTTGGGCTCATATTAAAGGCATACACCACTCTATCAGGTGTACAAAATATTGGGATGAAAATGATAGTTTCACAAGGGCAACACAAGTTCTTTACCGACTGAGACCCAGGCCCAGCATGATCTGCTTCTTCATTGACAGGAAGTTTATGTCAATCCACTTTGCCTCAATTTCCTTTATTATGTTTGGGGGGGGGTGATGCTGATAGCATCTATCACATAAAATTACAGATCTAAATGTGTAAGTACTGGGTGACCTTCTTACTCTGTAAATCTCTGTGGATCTTTGTAAATTATGTGCAAAGCTCATGGCAAGCCCCTCTAAGACAATTCCTAAAGAAATAGCCACACTGTGATAATAGAGAAGCCATTTCTATGCATGTTCAAGTACACATGCACAGCTTAGAGGGGACATGCTTTTCTTTCCCATTTAAATCAGTTTTCTTCAGTGTGGCTTTTTGATTTTTTTTAACACTACTGCTCTGTAGTATTGCTTGAGGTCCAGGATATTGATTCCCCCAGAAGATCTCTGACTATTGATGATAGTTTTAGCTATCCTGGGTTTTTGTTATTCCAGATGAATTTGAGAATTGCTCTTTCTAACTCTATGAAGAACTGAGTTGGGATTTTGATGGGGATTGCATTGAACCTGTATATTGCTTTTGGCAAGACTACCAGTTTAACTATATTAGTCCTGCCAACCCATGAGCATGGAAGATTTTTCTATTTTCTGAGGTTTTCTTCCATTTTCTTTGTCAGAGACCTGAAGTTTTTGTCATATAAATCTTTTACTTGTTTGGTTAGAGTCACACCAAGATACTTTATATTGTTTGTGGCTATTGTGAAGGATGTCATTTCCCTAATTTCTTTCCCAGCCGGCTTATCCTTTGAGTACAGGAAGGCTACTGATTTGTTTGAGTTGATTTTATAACAAGCCACTTTGCTGGAGTTGTTTGTCAGCTGTAGGAGTTCTCTGGTGGAGTTTTTTGGTCACATAAATATACTATCATATCATCTGCGAATAGTGATAGTTTGACTTCTTCCTTTCCAATTTGTATCCCGTTGACTTTCTTATGTTATCGAATTGCTCTAGCTAGTACCTCAAATATTGTATTGAAAAGATATCGAGAGAGAGGGCAGCCTTGTCTAGTCCCTGATTTTAGTGGGATTGCTTCAAGTTTCTCTCTGGTACTTTGATGTTGGCTACTGGTCTGCTGTAAATTGCTTTTACTATGTTTAGGTATGGGCCTTGAATTCCTGTTCTTTCCAAGACTTTTAGCATGAAAGGATGCTGAATTTTATCAAATGCTTTTTTAGCATCCGATGAGATGACCATGAGGTTTTTTTCTTTGAGTTTGTTTATGTAGTTTTTTTTTTTTTTTTTTTTTTTTTTTTTTAAGAAATTGTCTCCTGAGCTCCCCAGGACCCCGGACCAGCGATAGCGGCAGGCCTCCATATTGCAACCAGGACACAGCTGGAAAGGCGCAGGTAGGGACTCCTTCTGGGGCCAGAGCAGGGAGCGCTGCTAAGCTCTCGCCCAGGCGCCTAGGCTCTGCAGCAAGTCCCTGCGAGCTTAGGACGTGCATGGAGGCAGCCAGAACCACCCAGCTCCCCAGGACCCGGACCAGCAATAGCGGCAGGCCTCCATATTGCAACCAGGACACAGCCGGAAAGGCGCAGGTAGAGACTCCGTCTGAGGCTAAGAGCAGGGAGAGCTGCTAAGCTCTCGCCCAGAGGCGGGCCCAGGCGCCTAGGCTCTGCAGCACGTCCCTGCGAGCTTAGGACGTGCACCGAGGCAGCCAGAACCACCCAGCTCCCCAGGACCCCGGACCAGCGATAGCGGCAGGCCTCCATATTGCAACCAGGACACAGCTGGAAAGGCACAGGTAGACAGATTCCATCAGGGGCTACCACGTGAGGGGATCTGCTAGGCTCTCCCTACTAGGCAGGCCCATCAGCGCCTGCCGAGGCTCTGCTGCACTCCCCCACACTTTATGGAGACCTCAGGCCGTGCACAAAGTCAGCGGGTGGCAGCCAGCTCTTGATCCCATTGAGCAGCAATCACGCATAACCACCAGTAGAGAAACAACAGGTAAGCCCAGCCTCACAGGAGATTCAAACACCAGCCAGTGACAATAAGGTCAACTAACACCAGAAATAACCAGATGGCAAAAGGTAAACGAAGGAATGTCACTAACAGAAATCAAGGCAACATGACAGCATCTGAACCCAGTTTGCCAACAACAGGAAGCCCTGGATACCTCAAAACACCAGAAAAACAAGACTTGGATATAAAATCACTGGTCAAGATGCTGGTAGCTGAACACATAGAAAAATCTCGTAAAGAAATAGAGGAGAAAATGGATCAAAAGTTAGAAGCCTTTACAAGGCAAATACAAAAATCACTTCAAGAAATGCAGGAGAAGATCAAAAAGAAGAAGACAATAAGGAAGAAAGACAAAAATCACTTATAGAAATAGAGAAGAACGTGGGCCAACAAGTAGAAGCTATGAAAGAGGAAACACAAAAATCTATTACAGAAATACATGAAAACACAATCAAGCAAGCGAAAGATCTGAGCACATCCATCCAGGTACTAAAAACAGAAGTAGAAACAACTAAGAAATCACAGAGGGAGACAACATTGGAGATAGAAAACCTTGGGAAGAAATCAGGGGCCATAGATGCAAATATCAACAATAGAATACAAGAGATAGAAGACAGAATATCAGAAGCCGAAGATACCATAGGAACCATTGATTCAACAGTCAAAGAAAATACTAAATGCAAAAAGGCTGTAACCCAAAACATCCAGGAAATCCAGGACACAATGAGAAGACCAAACCTAAGGATTATAGGTATAGACGAGAATGAAGATGTACAAGTTAAAGGGCCAGCAAATATCTTCTACAAAATTATGGAAGAAAACTTCCCCAACCTAAAGAGAGAGATGCCCATGAATATACAAGAAGCATACAGAACCCCAAACAGACTGGATCAGAACAGAAATACATCCCGTCACATAATAATCAAAACTCCAAATGTACTAAACAAAGAAAGAATATTAAAGGCAACAAGAGAAAAAGGCCAAGTAACTTATAAAGGAAGACCTATCAGAATAACACCAGACTTCTCACCTGAGACCATGAAAGCTAGAAGATCCTGGGCAGATATAATGCAAACTCTAAGAGAACACAAACTTCAGGCAAAACTACTTTACCCAGCAAAGCTCTCAATCGCCATAGATGGAGACATCAAGGTATTCCATGACAAAACCAAATTTGCACGATATCTTTCCACAAATCCAGCCCTACAAAGGATAATAGGGGGAAAACACCAAGACAAGGACGGAAACTACACCCGGGAAGAAACAAGATAGAAACCTCCTCTCATCAAACCTAAAAGAAGGTAACCTCTCGAATATAAAAAAAAATAAATAAAATAAATGAATATAATTTCAAAAATGTCTGGAGGAAATAATTACTATTCCTTAATATCTCTTAACATCAATGGACTCAATTCCCCAATAAAAAGACATAGATTAACAGACTGGATACAGAAACAGGAACCTACATTTTGCTGCATACAGGAAACCCATCTCAGTGTTAAAGACAAACACTGCCTTAGAGTAAAAGGCTGGAAGACAATTTTACAAGCAAATGGTCTCAGGAAACAAGCTGGAGTAGCCATTCTAATATCAGATAAAATTGACTTCCAACCTAAAATCATCAAAAGAGACTCAGAAGGTCACTTCTTGCTGGCCAAAGGGAAAATCCACCAAGAAGAGCTCTCAATACTGAACATCTATGCTCCAAATGCAAGGGCACCCTCATTCGTAAAAGAAACCTTACTAAAGCTTAAAGCACACATTACACCTAACACAATAATTGTGGGTGACTTCAACACTCCACTCTCCTCAATGGACAGATCAGGAAAGCAGAAACTAAACAATGACACAGTGAAACTAATTGAAACTCTGGACCAATTGGATTTAACAGATATATATAGAACATTTCATCCTAAAGCTAAAGAATATACCTTTTTCTCAGCTCCACATGGTACCTTCTTCAAAACAGACCATATAATTGGTCACAAGACAGATGTCAACAAATACAAGAAGATCGAGCTAATCCCATGCCTCCTATCAGATCACCATGGAGTAAGAGTGGTCTTCAATAACAACAAAAACAACAGAAAGCCCACATACACATGGAAACTGAACAATACTCTACTCAATGACACCTTGGTCAAGGAAGAAATAAAAAAAGAAATCAAAGACTTTTTAGAATTCAATGAAAATGAAGGTACAACCTACCCAAATCTATGGGACACAATGAAAGCAGTGCTAAGAGGAAAACTCATAGCTCTAAGTGCATCCAAAAAGAAACTGGAGAGAGCATACACTAGCAACTTAATGGCACACCTTAAAGCCCTGGAAGAAAAACAAGTTAATTCACCCAAGAGGAGTGGAAGACAAGAAATCATCAAACTCAGGGCTGAAATCAATCAAATAGAAACAAAGAGAACCATACAAAGAATCAACAAGACCAGGAGCTGGTTCTTTGAGAAAATCAACAAGATAGATAAACCCTTAGCCAGACTAACCAAAGGACACAGAGACAGTATACAAATTAACAAAATTAGAAATGAAAAGGGAGACATAACAACAGAAACTGAGGAAATTCAAAAGATCATCAGATCCTACTACAAAGGTCTATACTCAAAACAACTGGAGAATCTGGAGGAAATGGACAATTTCCTAGACAGATATCAAATACCAAAATTAAATCAGCATCAAGTAGACCAGTTAAATAGTCCCATAACCCCTAAAGAAATAGAAGGGGTTATAGAAAGCCTCCCAACCAAAAAAAGTACGGGACCAGATGGTTTTAGTGCAGAATTCTACCAGACCTTCAAAGAAGACTTAACACCAATACTTTTCAAACTATTCCACAAAATAGAGACAGAAGGTATACTGCCCAACTCATTCTTCAATGCCACAATTACGCTAATACCTAAACCACAAAAAGATCCAACAAAGAAAGAGAACTACAGGCCAATTTCTCTTATGAATATAGATGCAAAAATACTAAATAAAATTCTTGCTAACTGAATCCAAGAGCACATTAAAACGATCATCCACCATGATCAAGTAGGCTTCATGCCAGGGATGCAGGGATGATTCAATATACGGAAATCCATCAATGTAATCCACTACATAAACAAACTGAAAGAAAAAAACCACATGGTCATCTCATTAGATGCTGAAAAAGCATTTGACAAAATTCAGCATCCTTTCATGCTAAAAGTCTTGGAAAGAGCAGGAATTCAAGGCCCATACCTAAACATAGTAAAAGCAATCTACAGCAAACCAGTAGCCAACATCAAAATAAATGGAGAGAAACTTGAAGCAATCCCACTAAAATCAGGGACTAGATCTCTCTCCATATCTTTTCAATATAGTACTTGAAGTTCTAGCAAGAACAATTAGACAACATAAGGAAGTCAAAGGGATACAAATTGGAAAGGAAGAAGTGAAACTATCATTATTTGCAGACGATATGATAGTTTAACTAAGCGACCCAAAAAACTCCACCAGAGAACTTCTACAGCTGATAAACTACGTCAGCAATGTGGCAGGTTATAAAATTAGCTCAAGCAAGTTAGTGGCCTTCTTGTACTCAAAGGACAAGCAGGCTGAGAAAGAAATTAGGGCAATAACACCCTTCACAATAGCCACAAACAACATAAAGTATCTTGGCGTAACTCTAACCAAACAAGCGAAAGATCTGTACAACAGGAACTTCATGTCCTTGAAGAAAGAAATCGAAGAAGACCTCAGAAGATGGAAAAATATTTCTTGCTCCTGGATTGGCAGGATCAATATAGTAAAAATGGCCATCTTGCCAAAAGCAATATACAGATTCAATGCGATCCCCATCAAAATCCCAACTCAATTCTTCATAGATCTAGAAAGAGCAATTTTCAAATTCATCTGGAGCAACAAAAAAACCCAGGATAGCTAAAAACTATTCTCAACAATAAAAGGACTTCTGGGGGAATCAATATCCCTGACCTCAAGCAGTACTACAGAGTAATTGTGTTAAAAACTGCATGGTATTGGTATAGCAACAGGCAAGCAGATCAATGGAACAGGATTGAAGACCCAGAAATTAACCCACAGACTTATGGTCACTTGATCTTTGATAAAGGAGCCACAATCATCCAGTGGAAAAAAATAGCCTTTTCAACAAATGGTGGTGGTTCAACTGGAAGTCAACATGCAGAAGAATGCGAATTGACCCACTCTTATCTCTTTGCAATAAGATCAACTCCAAGTGGATCAAGGACCTCCACAGAAAACCAGACACACTGAAACTATTAGAAAAGAAACTTGGGAAGACCCTGGAGGACTTGGGCACTGGGGAAAATTTCCTGAACAGAACACCAATAACTTATGCTCTAAGATCAAGAATCGACAAATGGGACCTCATAAAATTACAAAGTTTCTGCAAAGCAAAGAACACTGTCAGAAGGACAAAACGGCAACCGACAAAGTGGGAAAAGATCTTCACCAACCCCACATCCGACAGAGGGCTAATATCCAATATATATAAAGAACTCAAGAAGTTAGACCACAAAGAACCAAATAACCCTATCAAAAAATGGGGCACAGAGCTAAACAAAGAATTTTCACCAGAAGAAATTCGGATGGCCGAGAAACACCTTAAGAGATGTTCAACATCATTAGTCATCAGGGAAATGCAAATCAAAACAACCCTGAGATTCCACCTCACACCAGTCAGAATGTCTAAGATTAAAAACTCAAGAGACAACAAGTGCTGGCGAGGATGTGGAGAAAGAGCAACACTCCTCCACTGTTGGTGGGATTACAAAATGGTAAAACCACTCTGGAAATCAGTTTGACGGTTCCTCAGAAAATTGGGCATATCACTTCCAGAGGACCCTGGCATACCACTCCTGGGCATATACCCAGAGAATTCCCCTGCATGCAATAAGGACACATGCTCCACTATGTTTATAGCAGCCTTGTTTATAATAGCCAGAAATTGGAAGGAGCCCAAATATCCCTCAAAGGAGGAATGGATACAGAAAATGTGGTATATTTATACAATGGAATACTACTCAGCAATTAAAAATAATGAATTCATGCAATTTGTAGGTAAATGGTTAGACCTGGAAAATATCATCCTGAGTGAATTAACCCAATCACGAAAGAATGCACATGAAATGCAATCACTGATAAGTGGATATTAATGAGCCCAGAAGCCCTAAATACTCAAGGCACAATTAGCAAGTCAAATGATTCCCAAGAAGAAGAAAGGAGAGGACCCTGGGCCTGTAAAGATTACTTTACCAGTTTAGTAAAGAAACCGAGGGGGGAGGGGGAACGATTGGGGAACAGTTGGGGGGGGGGGAGGAACTGTGGGAAGTATGGTGGGTGGGAACTGGGAAAGGGGAAAGCCTTTGGAATGTAAACATAGAACATAGAAAATAAAAATTAAAAAAAAAAAAAAAAAAGAAAGAAAGAAATTCTCTCCTGTAGATCAAACTGGTTTCAAACACACTAAGCACATGAGGTTACCTTAAAATTCGGAGCCTCTGGCTGAAAGGATGAGAATTACTGGCTAAAAATCCTCTATGCCTAACTTTTAAATGATCCCCTAAAGCAGAAGTTTAGTCCACTCTTTGTTAGCCCAGATGTGCACACTTCACACCTGCCTGCAGTGCAGTGTCCATTCGTGAGCTGCAGGCCCGGGAAGGTCCCTGGCATCCTTTCCTGTCTTGCCTCTGCAGAGCAGCTGGAGTGAGGGCAAGTACAGCTGGGCTGGCAGGATCACCATGTGGGCTGCAGGGCTTGTGCGTGGCTGGTGCTCAGGTCCCAAAGCACCTACTACTAGTTGGAGGGGGGGGCTTTGAATACTTAATTCTGGCCCTGTAACAGGAAATATGTATGTGACCCTGGCTGGCCCTATAACAGGAAATGCATAACAGGAAATGTGTGCATGACCCTGTGCCTGACCCTGGCCACTTAAGCAGAAATGACTTAACTAGTTGCTGTCATGCTTTCGATGTTAAGGAATGATTGGTTTGTGTTAGGTGGGTTTTGTTGTAAACGTATAAAAGCCGTCCCGATTCTGCACTTGGTGTTCACAATCCTCTACCCTGTGTGGTGTACATTTGTGAACCCCAGAGTCTCGTGAATAAAAATCATCTTGCTGTTGCATCAGACCATTTCTTGCGAGTGTTTTGGGTGTCACATTCTGAGGTGTGGGGCACTGGGTCACCTCCATTTTTCTTTCGGATCTTATAGGCTTCTTCCTTCCCCTAGAAATATCAGACTTATATGCATGTGACACCATGGCTAGTTTTATGTGGTCAAAAACACATTGTAGCTTTTTGAAGGCCACATTGTATTGTCATTTGTATACATAGTAATGAATGACAGCTGATTTCTTAATCTTACCTTAGTATCCAGTGGTCACTTTAACTTTTTTTGGTTAGTTGATATTCCCATTGTTCCATATTCTTGTTTTTCCAGTGTCCAATAAACAGTATTCTCCTTTATACTTCTATGAGATGAATATTTAGATCCACATCTAGTAGTAATTGCTTGGTTCATTTCACTTACTGTGCCCTTCCCCCAGCCTTGAGCAGGCTAAATAAACCTTAAGTGTTTGCTAAAATTGGACCTTAACGACCTGGGACCTGGGTGGAATCAATTTCCTACAGGAGTAGACTGCCTGCTGAGCTTGCATTGAAATAGAATCCAGCTGAAACAAAGCAAGATAATCCAGCTGAAACAAAGGATCGGTTCTTTGGGCTTTCCCTATAGAAACACAGTGCTGACTAATAAACTTTGAGCCTTGATCAGAAACTTTTGTCTTGGCTTAATCCTTCTCTCACACCTGGACCTTTTATCCTGTTTCATTTTCATCCCACAACTTTCAATTAACACAGTTCATCCATGGCTTCCCGGACAATGACAATTTACTATGTGATGGCTTATTGATGATCTATAAAAACTGCATTTGTTATTGTTGTATGCATATATGTATATATGTGCTTGTGTGTGTGTGGAGTGTGAGGGCATATATACATATATGTGTGTTCTCCATATGAATATATATATATGCATATGGAGAACACAGGTGGACAATAGCTACCTTCTTTTATTGCTTTTACCTTGTCTTTTGAGACAGGGTCTCTCACTGTACCTGAAGCACAAGGAGTCAACTGGAATGATGGATAACTTAGCCCTAAAAGTCTGTGTGCATCTAAGTTCTAGCTCTGGGGTTAAAGGCATACACTATTTATACCCAGCTGTCTTACATAGATATTGGAGATCAAACTCAGGTTGTCATGCTTGTATGGTAAGGATTTTACTATCTCCTTACCTTTTATTATTTACCTTGTCTCAAACATCTCCTGTGTTTTATGGAGAACAAATAACAAGGAAGTTATTATCACAGGAAATGAAAGGGTCTTCACCACAACCCATGCTAGGACTCTTGCCTATTGAAAAGGTGGAATTCAGCACAATCAGCATTTGCTGTTTAAGTTGTCAATTTTAGAAACAATATTTCTTTTATATTAAAATGTTTTCAATGTTAAAATATCAATAAGGCAGAGTTACAGACTTTTCTACTTGCATTTCTGTTCCTCCAATTAAAATACTCTAAAAACAACAAGAAATAGGGTATAAAGGGATCTACTTCAGTTAATAATACAAGATAAGAGTCTGTCATTGTGGGAAAGTCAAAACAGGAATTTAAAATGTCATAATCACTGTCAAAAGCATAGGAATCAAATTCATAAACTCTTGCTGGCTTATTTTCTAGCTAGTTTCTCCATGCTTACAAACCTCAAAACTGAAATGATACTGCCCACAATTAACAACTTCCCACAGACATACCCACAACCAAACCTGTTCTTGTCATTGAGATTCTCTTCCCATATGAACTGAGGCTATGCCAAGCTGAGAGTTAAATGCTTGAACAAATATTATCATGGGAACACTCTCACTCCTTTTGCTAACTAGTAAGTTCCTAGAGATCCACTTGTACTTATCACAAAGGATTGGGATTACAAGGGTAAGCATTAACACACTGTTTTATAGGGTTTTCTAAGACAGAACTTAGGTTTACATGTTGCATAGGAAGCCCTTCACAGACAAAGGCATCTTGCTAGTGTCCAACAGATCGATGGTTTATGAAGCATGTTCTTGGCCTAGTAAACTCCAGCTTCCTACAGTTTCTCAGCTATCGTGTAGGGCTGATTGGACATTAGTATCCTATTCAGGCACAACAAGCTTTATCTCCTTCCAGGGCCAAAACCTACTCTATAATTGTTTTCATTGGCATTGCCATTGATCACTGGGAGTTGCTATACATCATCTCTATACCTATCTCATAGGTTTGAAATAACTGAAAGACATGGATTCTTTCACACAACACTCAGCAGATATCATTGCTTAGTGATCCCTGTCTAAGGAGTGAGCTTCTACCTAAAATCCCTGTCCCCTGATCAGGGTAAA
Source organism: Apodemus agrarius (assembly GCA_964023405.1). Classification (NCBI taxonomy): domain Eukaryota; kingdom Metazoa; phylum Chordata; class Mammalia; order Rodentia; family Muridae; genus Apodemus; species Apodemus agrarius. Next base: position 101,574,087 of record OZ030017.1, on the reverse strand, counting down.
TAAGACATTCCAGCATGTTGTACCATCACATATTTCTGTTTATTTTTTTCAGTCAAAGCAGCTAGCTTCTACCAGCAAATACTCTGCTTGTTTGGAGATGCTGTAGCAGAAGGAGCAGCAACTCCTTTTGGCCTTCCTCCAAGATGAAAAATAGCAAACACATATACACACACAAATAATGGCAAAAGACAATGATTGCTCTGGTAAAAAAGCTTGGCCATTTGTATAAAACATATAGCTGCCAATCATTGATAATCCGGGTTGCAATCCATAGTGACAGAAGTGATAATAATTATGGAAATGTGTGGAAACATTGCAAGGTACTTCACAGAGTCAGTATTTAGTCCTTATATTTTATCCTAAAGATCCTATAGTGGGAATTTTCAGGCTTCGGGAAATAGCTCAGAGAGTAAGAGCTCTAGTTATGCAAGTATAAAGACCAGAGTTGGGATCCATAGCACCTTTATAAACTGCTATATGCTGTTGTATACCTGTCACTTCAATGGTCAGGGAGAAGAGAAGAGACAAAAAGATCATTGGCCCCGGCTGGCCACCACAATAGCCATAAAACATGCCATTCAAAGCTTGGAGACATCCTTTCTGAAGAGAATAAGGCAGAATGACAAAGAACAACACTAGACATTCTCCTCTGGTCTTTGCCTCAGCATGCATGAGCATTTGTACACACACACACACACACAAACACACACACACACACACACACACACCTGTATACACAGATGTAAACATACATGAAATAAATGAATAAGTAAGTAATTGAAAAGCTGCATATAGTCAGAGATGCATACATACACATGATGGAAACTTTGTGGTTAACAGGTCATAAAGCTAAGGTCAGAGCCACCATCCCTTGATCTACCTACATTATTTATTAATCTGGTGGAACCTAAGTACACTTTGACCATCAACATTGATGATTTCCTTCCTGATTTAGAGAAATTTACCAATCTGAGGATAGTTGTGAGATTAGTTTTCAGTAGAGGCAGGATGAATTCAGATGTTTCTAGTGCAGGAGTGACAGAGAGCATTGTAAAAGTTTTAGCCTTGATTCCCCCAAATAAAGCATGGGAACCACATATGGTATTAGCACTTATAATCCTTGCACTTGAAGAGCAGAGAAAGATGGATTCCTGGGCTCACTTGCTAGTTTATTTAGATGACTTGGTAAGTTCTATGAAAGTGAGAAACATTGTCTAAGTCAAGATGGATGGCTCCTGAAAATCCACAGCCAAGTTTGTCTCCCATCTTCCCTATGTGTACATTGGCACACATTCTCCAGAACAAAAGTATGAGATCTTCTAAACCATCAGTTCTCATTTGTATTTAATGATGAGCTGGAAATTAATATGTTGAAGAAATGTACAATGGTGGAATATGTTTGCACTGATTCACAGAGACAGAGTGTTGGCCTCAAGTCAGCTTTGAAAAAGGAAAGCTACATTTAACACCACAGCCCATATATACATAGTGAATGGCCTTTTTTACTGGACAAGAATAGGAGGTTTTACAATGTGTATGTGTGTATGTGGGTGTGTGTGGGTGCGCGCACACGAGTGCACATGCATGCCATTCTGGGGTGCATGAATGAAGTCCCATGGTTGAAGTAAGGATTCTTCCTTCATTACTCTCTACCTTGTATTGAGGAAAGGTATCTCAACTGAACAGAAAAATAAACATAAAGGTTTATTCTCACTAACCAGTTCAAGCTGGGATACTCTATATCTTCTTTCATACACAGGCCACCATGCTCACCCAGCATTTTACCTAGACTCTAGTAACCTGAGTTATGGAGTCTTTATGCTTGCATGGGATGCATTTTATTCACCAAGCCATTGGGATAGTCCACTTGAACTTTGTTGAGAAGGAACTGTGCTTGCCACTATTCTTTATGTCTGTTTTTCATTCTGTAGCTTAGCTGGACTACAATCTTACTCTTAGATGTTATCTTGTCAGTTTTTCACCTGAGAAATTTCTACTTCTATTTCTGTATGGGGTCTATCTTTAATTAAACATTCTTTCAGTATCATAACATTGACAAGTGCAGCCCATGAAAGTTCCAATGGCATCCATCCCACCACTCTCCAGAAAGGAAAGAGAATATATGTGTTTGTTCTATAAACATCAGGGATGTGGAGCAAAATGATTCTCCATGTCTACCTAAATGTCACTGAAATGTTGGTATATTTCCCTCATTTTTTCTGAAAGTTCTCTCTCTCTCTCTCTCTCTCTCTCTCTCTCTCTCTCTCTCTCTCTCTTCCTCTCATATGTTTTTCTGTACTGAAGAAAAAAACATTTCTGGGTACAGAAATGTTTTCAAAATGGTAATATTCTCAATTAGGAGGAGGCAAATAAGAACATGATGACTCCCCATGAACAATGCACAGAATGTGATTTAGCACTGGATTGTCAGTATATTAAAACCAAATACAACACTAAATGAATACAGTTAATCTTACTATATTTATTGTTTTTTATTTCTTTTTCGTTTACTGAATATTTTCTTTACATTTCAAATGTTATACCCTTTCCAGGTATCCCCTCCTGAAACACCCTATGGATCCCCCCTCCTACTGCCTCTATGAGGGTGATCCCCCACCCACCCACTCCTGCCTTCCCACCCTGGCATTCCTCTACACTGGGGCATCAGACCCCCAGAGAATGAAGGACCATTCCTCCCACCCAATGTCTAACAAGGTTATCCTCTGCCACATATGCAGCCTGAGCCATGGGTCCCTCCATGTGTACTCTTTGGTTGGAGGTCCAGTCCACCGAGCTCCAGGGAGTCTGGAAGGTTAACACTGTTGCCCACCTTGCTCGGGAGGGCTGCAAACAACCCAAGCTCTTTCAGTTCCTTCTCCAACTCCTCTACTAGGGTTGGGGAAGTGGTGCTCAGTACAATGGTTAGTGTCAAGCATCCACCTCTGTATTTGTCAGGCTCTGGCAGAGTCTGTCAGGAGACAGCCATGTCAGGCTTCCATCAGCAAGCACTTCCTGGTAACTCCTTTAGCTTCCAGATATAGTGCACTGATTTAGAGACATCTCAAAAATAAAGGAAAGAGTTAAATGGAATAAGGTTACAATGTTCTAATGAAGAGGAAAATGAACAATGCTTCTTATTAATATGCATATACTAGGTAAATGCAGATGTACATTGGGTACATTCTTATATGTATATGGTTTAGCATTTGAGAGCAGATGGATGTGTGCATGTATGTGGAGGTCAGATGTTGACACCTGGCATCTTCCTCAATCAAAATCCCCACTATATTGAGGAAGCAAGGTCTCTTGAGGAAGCTATTTTATTTAAACAGCTTGCTTGGTGCATCCCATCTCAGCCTTCCAAGTACTCATATTACATGAAGGCCAGCATGCCTTCCAGGATTCTATGTGGGGATACAAATGGTTTTTGTACTCATCCTAGTGTTTATGCACCAAGTGAGTTCTCAACTGAGCCATCTGCAAAGGACAGAAGTCATAATGGATAAAGTAGTTATGAAACCAAGGCTGATTGACTCCTTTCTCATTGTTTTGAGCGAGCAAGAAGCATCTAAAGGTTGGACACTAATTTGGTTCACAGTTTAAGATAATACAGTTTAAGATAATACATTGTAGTGTGTAAGACATGGAAGTTAAAATCTTTATGGCAGCAGGAGTGTGTTATAATTCCTCACACCTCTGTGGACCAGGAAGCAGAACAACTGTAACTAGGAGCAAGACTCTATCCATCCTCAAAGCCTGACTTATTTCTTCCACTGACTTGCCTTTCAAATTTTACAATATCCCCAAATTGCTACCAGCTGGGTATCACATGTTTAAACACACAAACTTTTGGGGACATTTTATTTTCAAGCTATGGAAGATTTTTGAAATATTTGACATTCCTCTCACATCTGCACTCCATAGAAGGGGCTTGGGAATCTAAATCCAGGATATATTTCCCTGTATGTATGAGCAGTAATGAATCCTGGGGTTACAGACAACAGAGCTAACTATCAGGTCAGAGGAAAATCCCATCTGAACATCAAATCAATATAACTGCTAAAAGACTGGGCAGTGGCAATTGCAAGGTGCTGTATAAGGATGACAAAATTGTAATATGTGATCACACTGTCCCATTTTGCTCTCATCTCCCTATGTATTGAAATGTCTACTCTCATTATTAAATTTAATATCTAAGTGAGAGGATAAAATTATTTCAAGAAATCTTAGCTCATCATGTACTATTGTCTGACTCTTAAACTGATGATAGTCTATCCTCCATGTGGACTATATGTTGGTTTTGTGTAAATAATCCATCAACAGCAGTCATGTTTATTGATTTGATGTTATTTATTTTAGAAAATTACACATGTATACTTGCAGAGTATGCTCTATGGTTAAAAGCATATACTATTTTTTAGAGAACCCTATATATCTAATTCTCACCCCCATGCATAACAGCTCACAACTGCCTGCAATTGCAGCTTCAGAGGATCTGATGTCACTAGCATCTCTGGATACCTCTAATCCTTTGCATATGCCCATACATAGACACATAAGCATACACATAATTAGAATTAAAATAAATCCTAAAACTATCCATACAGTTTCTTGAGACCTGTGGAGAGGAGGTATAATATAAATGTCTCATTTAGTTGTGTGTATTCTGTTTATTCATTTTCTGAACCCTGGCCAGCAACCGGTATCATATAAGTTACTATCTACTGAAAAACAATGATTTCCTGATGAAGCATACCAATCTGTGGCTATAAAGAGGAGTAATTCAAAAGGATGTTAGAGAGAACATTCATCTGCCAACATAATAATAGTGGGTTCTCCCCTAGGGATTAGGATCTCTTTGGCCAAGAATTATCAGTGAAGTAACAGTATGGAAATTAAGTTTTCATCCATGGTATGAACAATAAAAAATCAGCTCGTTAGCCCCGTACAAATCATGCCATTATAAAAGGGGGGAGAGAAGATGGTAATATCCAGAGGTTATTCTCAGTAACTCACACCAACAATAGCTGCTTGTGTTAGACCTATACCTGATTGAGCAAAAGTCAAGTACGGAAGGAAGAGGGCTGAGGTGCATTAGCTGTTGAAGTTTATTAGTGTTGGCAAAGCCAGTTTTTTCTTTATTTGATCACTTGCTTGCTTGTTTTTCAGGAAGCTATACTGGCAAGGATCCTTGCTCCAGTGTATGGCCACAGACTCATGCACATAATGGCAGCACTAATTGGACTTTGTGAGATAAAGAAAATGAAATAAAGTCAGGAGGAAGACATAGCAGACAGGGACCAGAATGGAGTTGCAGAGAAAATCAGGCAGAAAAAATTAAAATTATCATTCACACATGAAGTTCTCCATGAATGTACAAAGTAGATTATTACTCAATATTGCCGATAGGTGATTAAAATTCCAAACAAACGTTAAAATGTGGTATGTTAAGAAGACACTTACTACCATGTTACTGGTGGAAAAAATAGTTGTAGGAAATAGGAACCTCAATTGGTCTTGTTGATCCAATCTACATACTTTGTGAGAGTAAGAATATAACGGTAAGGATTCAGAATCAAACAGTAGCCTTCCACTTTTCATAGATACCAAAAGAAATCTATTGTGACATGGTCTGTGAATCCCCAGCTAAAAGAAAATGCCAATGCCAGAAAGCTCACCTGGGAAATAAATTTATACCAAAGTCATACATTTTGTTCTCTACCCCGTTTCCTGATTCCTATCTAGGAAAAGAGATTTCACTGTAGCATATTTGTGCAATGAACTCCAAACTCTGTCCTAAAAAAGATATGAACATACTGTACCATGTGGGCTGTGATTCACTTCTTCAGGACCCCTGCCAGAGCCCATCCCATGTTGTTGCCTTCTTGTCTGTCTGTCCATGACAGAAATATCTGATCTGTTCTAATAAACTCCTTACTTTCCTAGTAATTTATTTCAGTGTCCTCTTGAAGTCCTCACATCTATAACCTAACAAAAAATGATAGATCTTTGTCCCCAGTAAAATCAGTGCTAGATCAACATAAGGCAAGAACTTCACATCTAATGGTCTTTATAGCCTCTCCAGATTTTAGGCCTATAAGTACAATTGGTTGTAAAGACACTAATCAGTGTCAAGGCCATCCCTATGATCACACAGGAATTGTTTATGCTTTGTTGTAGGTTGCTCAAATTTTCACTGAGATATAATGTATAGTTATATTAGATAAAGAACATGTGTCCATAGTAAGACAGACTCCACACACTATCACGGATGGATGCATCTAGATCAGGAAACAGAACAGTTCAGAAGCCCCACATTTATGCTCATTCTCTTATTATTGCTAAGATTCTAGGTTATCTAATCCTTTGCCTTACAATAGCACAAACAGAGTTAGCAAGATATAAAATTTACAACAAATTGAATCATGGAAAATGTGATAATTATACTGATCTGTCCTTTTAACTTTGGCAGATTAATCAACTTAAATTGTTGCAAAAATCAGACACATATTTTAATTGCCTAATTGGACTGCAAAAGAGCATCTAGCTTTAATAAAAAAGAAGCAACATAGAAGAAAATTGAGGGTGAACTTCATCCCTACAACACATAGAGAACACAAACTCCTAAATGAAGATGAGATTTCTTTTAATTGAAAATTTTATTTATTTACATTATAAAAGTTTACCATTTCCCAGTTTCTCCTCTGGAAATCCCCTATCCCATACCCCATCTCCCTGCTTCTGTGAGGGTGTTCCCAACTCTCCCACTCCCTCATCCCTGCCCTGGCATTCCCCTACACTGGGGCATAGAGTCTTCACAGGACCAAGGGCCTGCAATATTCAACAAGGCCATCCTCTGCTACATATGCAGCTGGAGCCATGGGTCCCTCTATGTGCACTCTTTGGTTGGTGATATAGTCCCTGAGAACTCTGGTTGGTTGATATTGTGGTTCTTCCTGTGGGGTTGCAAACCCCTTCAGCTCCTTCAGACCTTTCTCTAACTCTGCCATTGTGGACTTGGTACTCAGTCCAATGGGTGGCTATAAGCATCCACCTCTGCATTGATAAGGCTCTGGCAGACCCTCTCAGGAGAGAGCCATAAAGGCTTCTGTCAGCATTCACTTCCTGGCATCCACAATAGAGTCCAGGTTTCATGACTGTATAGGTGATAGATCTCCAGCTTGGGCAATCTATGAATGGCCTCTCCTTCAAGCACTGCTCCACATTTTGACTCTGTATTTCCACCTATGAGTATTTTGGTCCCACCTTCTAAGAAGTATCAAAGTATCCACACTTTAGTAGTCCTAATTCTTGAGCTTCATATGGTCTGTGAATTGTATCTTGGGTATTCAGAGCTTTTGAGCTAATATCCACTTATCAGTGAAAGCATATCATGTATGATATTTTGTGATTGGGCTCCTTCACACAGGAAGATATTTTCTAGTTCTGCACATTTGCCTAAGAATTTTATGAATTAATTGTTTTTAATAACTGAGTAATACTCCATTGGGTAAATATAACACATTTTGTATATCCATTCCTCTGCTTAAGGACATCTGGATTCTTTCTAGCATCTGGCTATTATAATAAGAATGCTTTGAATATAGTGAAGCATTTTCTCCACTTCTGGGTATCTTCTGGGTAATATGCCCAGGAGTGGTATAGCTGGGTCCTCAGGCAATATTTTATCCAATTTTCTGAGGAACTGCCAGACTGATTTCCAGAGTGGTTGCACCAGCCTTCAATCCCACCAGCAATGGTGGAGTGTTCCTCTTTCTGCATGTCCTCTCCAGCATCTGCTGTCATCTGCGTTTTTGATCTTAGCCATTCTGACTGGTGTGAGATGGAATTCCAGGGCTGTTTTGACTTGCATTTCCCTGATGACTTAGGATGCTGAACATTTCTTTAGCTGATTCTTAGCTATTTGGCTTTCCTCAGTTGAGAATTTTCTGTTTGCCTCTGTAACCTGCTCCTTTAAACTTTTTCTGCTTAATCATTTTATGTAACACATTTGTGTTATAATCTTTCCCCTCTGTCATCTTTTCTAGATCCTCCAAACCTCAGTATTTTTCCAAATTCTTTCATTCTCCCTCTCTCCCCTTCGCACGTCTCATAAAGGAATAAACAAAAATAAAAATAAAACCAGACAAACAGTAAAAAGAAAACAAACAAGAGAAACCCCCTAAATTAAATAAATTAAGCAGCATGTAATGCGTGCACACACACACACACACACACACACACACACAGAGAGAGAGAGAGAGAGAGAGAGAGAGAGAGAGAGAGAGAGAGTCACATATAGCCGAAGATGGAGTCAGTTTTGTTTTGGTAACCTATACTGAGCAAGGAATATGCCTGAATATGGTTGATGTACCCATCAGCACTACACTGGAGAAAATTAATTTTCTCTTTTCCAGAATGCATCAATTATATAAAGCTTCTTAGTTAAGGCAGATACTTGTCCCTTTCCTTCCTCAGAGCAGGGGTTTTGTTTGCTTTGAACCTGCCCAGTCATTATACTTGTTATCACAGTCTTTGTGGGAAAGGTAATCATGATACCATTATCGTTCAGCAACACACAGAGTACCTTCCAGTACCATGAATGCTAGTCATGGTGATGATTCCAGCTGGGTACCAGGGAGAGTTCTCTGGTAAGAACATTCTCAGCAGAAGATTTCTTGAGTCCACAAACCAGATGATGCTTGGATTTCACTCATGCAATATTCACAAACCCAAGGAAATTCTGCTTAGATGCAGCATTAGTTAAGTTCTTCAATGAGTAGACAAAATATCTAACTCACACAACTAAAGAATGATTCATTTTGATTCACAGGTTAATAGGGCATCTTTTATAATAGGGGATTCCAAGCACTAAAGAGGGTCATGTCTCTATCCTCAGCCAAAAAGTGGAGAGAGGTAGATGCTTGTTCTCAGTTTACATTCTTACTTATATAGAACGCACATGAATGATGCCCCACATTTTGGATGAATCTGTCCAAATCATTAATCTAGTCTAGAAAATTTCTCACATACATGCTCAAATATATGCTTTCATAGAGTTGCCACTCAATACTGAGTACTTGTTGTGTGTCGCTTTTTACTCTGGTTGTAAAAAGATGCCATCTTACAATCATACCAGTATCTATCTCTGTGACAGCAGGACAATCCAATGGTAGCTTGGTCCATAATAATGTTAACAGAGATATTGACACTTCCTAGAAGACGGAGGACTAGAGAGTTAGGAAACCCTTACCTACAATTTCAGTTCTTGTTCATTTGCGTTCATCCATCTGATGAGTGATGTTGGGAAGTGCTAGAGTATATACAAATAGGACGTTGAATTAAAAGCAAGACTTCATGATTTAATTTCTTTGAGGCTTCCATGTAAGTTGGATAGACTGTGGTGATACAATGACTTGGTAGGGGGACTTTATGATGATGCACAGTCATTCATACTTCTGCTCTTTAAGCAAGCTTGAAAAAGAGGTCTACCAAGATAGACATTTATGCAATTGCACTTTGGTTTGTTGCTGTCCATCTGGAGTGAAAATGTGTTTGTATCTTCACAAAAAAAATGCAATGTAACACCATCAAATTGTCAACTGTGCAATATCATAACCGATACCTGACAGGTGGTTTAACATCCTTTTTAAATTAATGCATTCTTCGGATTGACAACTTTGCCAAACATAGACCATGCAGTCACAGCTTCTTCATTATATGTTCTTAACTTTTTGGCATCTTCCTACCCTTATGTGCCCTTTGTTTATTGTGCATTCCAAAATAAATAAAAAAAATTGAAAAAATAGAGAAACAATGGAAGAAATTGAGGGTGGGTAAACTTAGGACTTTACTGACAGAGGAGAAAATGAAAGGATGTTAGGGTGGAGCTTCAAATATTTAGGGATAGTATTTTAAAGATATATTTTTTTGTTTTTGTTTTTTCGAGACAGGGTTTCTCTGTTTGTTCTGTCCTGGAACTCACTCTGTAGACCAAGCGGGTCTAGAACTCAGAAATCTGCCTGCCTCCCAAGTGTTGGGATTAAAGGTGTGTCCCACCACCACCCGGCTAGATGTATTTTTCATATATGCACCTAAAGCACTTGGAGGATTGTCAGCCAGGATGCACTTCAGCTATAAGTCAAGTCCTTACAACACAGGCAATTAGCAGGAAAGAACATATCAGATGCAGTTCACCTGCAGGCCTGAGGAGAAAGGTAGCCTTTCCCATATCCTGTTTCTGTTCCTTTTTATTTGGTCCTTGATTTATTGGGTTTGTTCCACTCTGCTAGGAAAAAAAAAATCTTCAGCTTTCAGCATGAACTGTTATTTTAGACTCCACTAAATATAACTGTAAGACAAAGGCAGCTAAGAAAATTAAACTTTGAGCACAGAGAAGGGCTGTTATTTAAAGGTGGGGAGAGACTATGGGAGGGTTATGACTTCATCAAAAATATTTCAGCTATGAAATGAACACTACATTTTTCAGAACCTTTGGAAGTATGCTAATGTATCTCCCACCTTGCAAGGACTTTGACTCTCATTACCAATTTATTGAGAAGCCTGACAAACATTATTCGCCTGTTACAGGACATCCAGCCTTAAAGCCATAGGTAGGAGAGTTTGGAGTCAGTATCCCAGCTGTTCTATGAGTTTTATTGTTCTGCTTTCATTTCAATGATCTACTTAAATGCCCAATTTGATGTCCTTCATCTTTTCAGAACTCATTCCTGAAGCAGGGATAGAAACACACACCCAAAACTGATTTATTACTTCCATAGAAGTGAACTCTCTTCCATAGAAGAGAGAACTTCCTTCTCCTATAATGAAGTAAATTTCATGTACTTTAAATTGCCTCACTTTTTGTATGTCTCTCTCAATATTTGGTTGTCTTTGTGTACTCAGGTCCATAGAGGTCACAGTAGACATACAAAAGTCAGAGGATATTCTCAGTTCTGGGCCCTTGCATTCCATATTCCTTTCAGATGGGATCTCTTGGTCTGCAGTACATTTATTTGGTAAGCATGTCTCTGAGCTTCAAGGGATTCTTCTGTGTTCAATGCCATCTCACCACTTTTTGCAAAGGGATTAGAGACCTATGCTCATGCTAGTATAAATGGTTTTATGAAAGTACTGGAAATATAATCTCAGAACCTCATGATTTCATGGCAAGTATTTTACCAACTATCCATCATCCTAGGCCTGAATCTTTTACAGTATTTCCCCTAATGAAATTTTAATGTACATTTAGAGGATCATCACTTATCAAAACTAACAGCAAGAGAATGACTGTAATCCATTTTCATTAGAATCTGAAAACTTTAGAAGATTTTCTCTAATTTAGTTTGATTCACACCTTGAAGTAAGGTTGCTATTTAGTTGAATTCCTTTCCTTCCATCTTAGGTGTGCTTTAGTGAACTACAAGATGAGAGATGATAGTGAGCACTGACAAAGTTGGATCATGTACTGTCTAGTTTTGTGTGTCAACTTGACACAGGCTGGAGTTATCATATGAAAAGGAGCTTCAGTTGGGGAAGTGCCTCCATGAGATCCAGCTATGGGGCATTTTCTCAATTAGTGATCAAGTGGGGGAGAGCCCCTTGTGGGTGGTGCCATCTCTGGGCTGGTATTCTTGGGTTCTATAAGAGAGCAGGCTGAGCAAGCCAGGGGAAGCAAGCCAGTAAGTAACATCCCTCCATGGCCTCTGCATCAGCTCCTGCTTCTGACCTGCTTGAGTTCCAGTCCTGACTTCCTTTGGTGATGAACAGCTGTGTGGAAGTGTAAGCTCAATAAACCCTTTCCTCCCCAACTTGCTTCTTGGTCATGATGTTTGTGCAGGAATAGAAACCCTGACTAAGACAGATTGGTACCAGCGTAGTGGGGTATTCCTGTGACAACCTGACCATGCTTTGGGGAGGACTGTGGAAGGACTTTGGAACTTTGGGCTAGATGGCCCATTCAGTGTTGAGACCTCTGTAAGACCGTTGTGTAGGAGCTTGGAAGATAATGTTGAGAACAAGGCAGAAGATGGAGACCTGGCTTTTGAAATTTCAGAGGGAAGATTAAAGACTCTTATTAGGGCCATGAAGATTCTGTGGTTTTGGTTAGCTGGGGCTGAAGAATCAGCTGTGATTAACAAGATACCAAAACCATTAAAGTTAACCTTTGTGTTACTGGGACTATTGATGCTGGTTAGCTGGAGCTAAGAAATTAGCGGTGATTAAGAAGAAACCAGCATCACTGAGGTGAAATCTTCTGGAAAGTGTTTCCTGATAGCACAGAGAGTGTGTTCCAGATAGCAAAGGTTGTACCTCATGCTGTAGCAGGACTTGGTACTGTGTAAGAGTCACCCAGGTGGTACTGCTTTTGAAGGCATGAAGGCATCATGAAGAACAGCTGAGGCTTGGTACAGTGAGAGGCCATGGAAGGCCATTGGTGAAAGTGTACCCTCAGTTGTAATTGATGACCCAGGACTGAAGGGGTCATGCAAAAGAGTTGAGGCTTGGAGATGCCAGTACTATGCGATGACCACCAAGGACAGCAGCAGCAGTGGAGTACAGGCAGCTGGAGCCTAGAAGACAAGTTGTGTGCTACAAAGGGCAGAGCTGGAGAAGTGACCCAAGCCCTTGGAGGAGCCCAGAAGATCGTGAGTTGGATCCCAGACATTGAACCATTGGAGTTTGGCTTTTTTGATTGTGACTGTGCCCTGATATTTTTCCCTCTTGAAAGAAGGTATTTTAGTGGAGCCCACAGTTAAGAGACTTTGAATTTTTAAAAGACTTGGAATTTTAAGATATTGGACATTTTAAAGGCGTTGAACTTTTAATATGTAAAGACTGTGGGACTTTTTACGTTATTTACATCTTGGGGATGGATAAGAAAGTAAGGGTTGAGGCTTAATAGTGATATGTTGGTGTGTCAAGTTGACAAGGGGTCAATTGTACTGGCTAGTTTTGTGTGTCAACTTGACACAGGCTGGAGTTATCATATGAAAAGGAGCTTCAGTTGGGGAAGTGCCTCCATGAGATCCAGCTATGGGGCATTTTCTCAATTAGTGATCACGTGGGGGAGAGCCCCTTGTGGGTGGTACCATCTCTGGGCTGGTATTCTTGGGTTCTATAAGAGAGCAGGCTGAGCAAGCCAGGGGAAGCAAGCCAGTAAGTAACATCCATCCATGGCCTCTGCATCAGCTCCTGCTTCTGACCTGCTTGAGTTCTAGTCCTGACTTCCTTTGGTGATGAACAGCTGTGTGGAAGTGTAAGCTCAATAAACCCTTTCCTCCCCAACTTGCTTCTTGGTCATGATGTTTGTGCAGGAATAGAAACCCTGACTAAGACAGATCACTAACACATGCTTGTAAAAAGGGTCTTTCACTTAAAAATATCCTGATGTTAGCTGAGGCTATTAATAAATTTCACAAGAAAAGTTGCTATTACAGCTTCCTGTTTCTCCCACACAGACTCTGAGCTCCATGAGGTGCTAAGTCAAAGGTGGTGAGTTTTGTAATTAGTGTCTTTACAGTGGGGAAAAGCTAACAGTGACTGTCCATTTGTATAATGGACTACTAAGCAAGTGCTTCAAGAAGGGTCTCTGTGGGAGGATGAGGAATAGTTCTCATTCAAATGAGACTTACACAAATGTGTGTGTGTGTGTTCTTACAAGGAATTGAGATAGGCTTCAAAGAAAAGCAGTTACATATGCAAAGATCCCAAAGGAAACAGAATAAATAGGCTGCCTTCAGTGATACAACTGTAATAATGACTGATTGTAGGTACAGGCCCCAATTGGGCACATGCAAGCTAAGAAGAAAGAAGTCATAGGAAAATAAGAATGTGTTAAGTGGGAGGGGAAACTTTGAGATTGAATCAGAAACAATGGAGAGCTGTGGGAAAGGAATGGCCTCAACATATTGATTTTGTTTAAAAACCACTTCCTCAGAATTTACAATGTACACACATACATATTGGAAAACTCACTAAATACTGTGGTGCCAATTTGGTTCCAAGATTAGTACATATAAAAAAAAAAAACAAAGATGACTGAAGTAGGAGTTAGTTGAGAGTTGGGGGTATGGAACAGTTAGTCAGTAATGTACTTATAGCTAGGTTGAGAAAAGTCCAATCACCAGAATTTGTGTAGTAGTGCTGGAAGTTATAGTACATAGTACTAATCCCTGCACTGAGATGGCAGAAGACAGTCAAATCTCTCAGCCTGGCTGTCAACCAACTAGCCAAGCCAGGAAATTTCAGAACACCAAAAGAGCAGTTCAATAAAAATCAATGTGGACAGCTCCTTAAGAAAAGCACAACTGCAGAGGCACAAGAAGGCATAAACTCTCCTGGAACTGGAGTTTTAGACAGGTATGAGCAGACATGTGGGTGCAGGGAACTGAACTAGGGTCCTCTGCAAGAGCAGTAAGTGCTCTTAACCGCGAAGCCATCACTCTAGCCAACTACCAGGTAATTCTAATGTGTAGCAAATTGACATTAAAAATAACCATCAAACATGGTAACCCTAGCAGTATAGATAACTTGATGAAGTGGAATACTTTACATGGTCTTCTGTTTTGCTTTACTGACCACAGTATTGGAGCAAGGCTGATAGAGCTGGTTAAAGGAGAGCGTAAGTTGATATCTCTGCATATTAAATACATATCACATAAGCTATTTGACCAGTGGAATGATAAAACTGAACTGTACTAACTCATGGAAGGCACTGCTAGTGGTTGCTTTGTGACTGACACTTTTGGGGATCATTTTAATGATATGCCACATAGAAACAATAATAGCAGCAAATGAATCATAATTAGATTCTCAGCAACATTTACATTTTTCAGTATTTTCTTGATGTGTTTTGTATATACGTTGATATGTACATATACATATGTGTGTGTTTATTAATTGGCTAATGTAATGAACATTTACTAAAGTTCCTTTATCTGTTGCTGAACAATGAAATTAAAAATCCAAGTGGCTCAATGGAAAAAAAAAGAAAGAAAGAAAAATCAAACCACCAGAGATTGTCTTCTGGCTTCCACATGTGTGCTTATTTACGCTTAAATACATGGCTGTACAAACACACACAGACACACACACACATACACACACACATACATAGGGAGGGAAGGAGAGAGAGAGAGATCTAATTTGCTGTCTATTGAGAGCCACAGGAATCTGTCATTATTTCTTTTTTATTAGATATTTTGTTTATTTACATTTCAAATAGTTTCCCCTTTCCTTTTTACACTTCAGAAAACCCCCTATTCCTTCCCCCTTCCCCTGCTTACTAACTCTCCACCCACTTTCCTGATCTGGCATTATGCTACACTGGGCATCGAGCCTTCATAGGACCAAAGGCCTCTCCTCTCACTGATGTTTGAAATGCCCATCTTCTGCATCATATGTAGCTGGAACCCTGGGTCCCTCCATGTGTACTCCTTGGTTGGTGGTTTAGTCCCTGGGAGTTCTATGGGTACTGTTTATACATACTGTGGTTCCTCCTGTGGGGATGCAAACCTCTTCAGCACATTTGGACTTCTCTAGCTGCTCTATGATATTGGTTGGGTTTGAAGCATGGATATTTTGATCCAACTTCCAAGAATGATCATAGTATCTAAGCTTTGATCTTCCTTCTTGAGCTTCATGTGGTTTGTGAGTTGTATCTTGGGTATTTCAAACTCATGGGTTAGTATCCACTTATCATTGGGTGCAGACCATGTGATTTTGTGATTGGGTTACCTCACTCAGGATATCTTCTAGCTCCATCCATTTGCGTAATAATTTCATGAATTCTTTGTTTTTAATAGCTGGTAGTACTCCATTGGATAAATATACCACATTTTCTGTATCCATTCCTCTGTTGAGGGACATCTGAGTTCTTTTCAGCTTCTGGTTATTATAAATAAGGCCACTATGAACATATTGGAGCATGTGTACTTATTACATGTAAGAGCATCTTCTGAGTATATGCCCACGAGTGGTATAGCTGTGCCGACAAGTAGTACTATATCCAATTTTCTGAGGATTCACCAACCTGATTTCCAGAATGGTTTTACAAGCTTACAATCTCACCAGCAATGGAGGAGTTCTCCACTTTCTCCACATCCTCTCAAGCATCTGCTATCCCCTGTGTTTTGATCTTAGTCATTCTGAATGGTGTGAGGTAGAAACTCAGGGGTGTTTTGATTTGTATTTCCCTGATGATGGAGGATGTTGGACATTTCTTTTTTATTTTTTATTATTTTCTATATACTTTGTTTATATCCCAAAGGCTTTCTGCTTTCCCAGTTCCCCCCTCACCATATGTCCCATAAGTCCTCTCCCCCCCCACTACCACCCCACCTATTCCCCAATCACCCCCCCCCGCCCCCACCAATTCTCTGTTCTGGTATTCTCCTACAAAACTGGATCCAGTCTTTTCAGGACCAGAGTACTCTCCTTCCTTCTTCTTGGGAATTTTTTGACTTGCTAATTATGCGTTGAGTATTCAGAGCTTCTGGGTTCATTAATATCCACTTATCAGTGATTGCATTTCATGTGTATTCTTTTGTGATTGGGTTAACTCACTTAGGATGATATTTTCCAGATCCAACCATTTGCCTACAAATTGTGTGAATTCATTATTTTTAATTGCTGAGTAGTATTCCATTGTATAAATATACCACATTTTCTGTATCCATTCCTCCTTTGAGGGACATCTGGGCTCCTTCCAACTTCTGGATATTATAAATAAGGCTTCTATGAACATAGTGGAGCATGTGTTTTTATTGTATGCAGGGGAATCTGCTGGGTATATGCCCAGGAGTGGTATGACAGGGTCCTCTGGAAGTATCATGCCCAATTTTCTGAGGAACCGCCAGACTGATTTCAAGAGCAGTTGTACCATCTAGCCATCCTACTAAGAGTGGAGGAGTGTTCCTCTTTCTCCACATCCTTGCCAACACCTATTGTCTCCTGAGTTTTAATCTTAGCCATTCTGACTGGTGTGAGGTTGACTCTCAGGGTTGTTTTGATTTGCATTTCCCTGATGACTAATTATGTTGAACATCTCTTAAGGTGCTTCTCAGCCATCTGAATTTCTTCTGGTGAAAATTCTTTGTTTAGCTCTATACTCCATTTTTTAAAAGTGTTATTTGGTTCTTTAGGGTCTAACTTCTTGAGTTCTTTGTATATATTGGATATTAGCCTTCTGTAGGATGTGGGTTTGGTGAAGACCTTTTCCCAATTTGTTGGTTGTCATTTTGTCCTTCTGACAGTGTCTTTTGACTTACATACACTTTGTAACTTTATGAGGTCCTATTTGTCAGTTCTTGATCTTAGGGAATAAGCTATCCATGTTCTGTTCAGAAACTTTCCCCCTGTGTCCATGTCCTCCAGGATCGTCACCAGTTTTGTTTCTATTAGTTTCAGTGTGTCTGGTTTTATGTGGAGGTCCTTGATCCACTTGGAGTTGATCTTAGTACAAGGAGATAAAAGTGGGTCAATTTACATTCTTCTGCATGTTGACCTCCAGTTGAACCAGCACCGTTTGCTGAACAGACTATCTTTTTTTTTCCACTGGATGGTTGTAGCTCCTTTACCAAAGTTCAAGTGACTATAACTCTGTAGGTTCATTTCTGGGTCTTCAATCCTATTCCATTGATCTACTTGCCTGTCGCTGTACCAACAGTTTTTAACACAATTGCTCTGTAGTACTTCTTGAGGACAGGGATATTGATACTTTCCAGAAGTCCTTTTATTGTTGAGAATAGTTTTAGCTATACTGGGATTTTTGTCATTCCAGATGAATTTGAGAATTGCTCTTTCTAGATCTATGAAGAGTTGATTTGGGATTTTGATGGGGATTGCATTGAATCTGTAGATTGCTTTTGGCAAGATGGCCATTTTTACTCTATTGATCCTGCCAATCCAAGAGCATGAAATATTTTTCCATTTTCTGAGGTCTTCTTCGATTTCTTTCTTCAACGACTTAAAGTTCCTGTCACACAGGTCTTTCACTTGTTTTGTTAGAGTCACATCAAGGTACCTTATATTGTTTGTGGCTATTTTGAAGGGTGCTATTTCCCTAACTTTTTTCTCACCCTGCTTGTCCTTTGAGTACAGGAAGGCTACTGATTTGCTTGAGTTGATTTTATAACCAGCCACTTTGCTGAAGTTGTTTATGAGATGTAGCATTTCTCTGGTGGCATTTTTTGGGTCGCTTAAGTATACTACCATATCATCTGCAAATAATGATAGTTTGAGTTCTTTCCAATTTGTATCCCTTTGACTTCCTTATGTTGTCTAATTGCTCTCCCTATACCTATAATTTCAAGTACTGTATTGAAAAGATATGGAGAGAGAGAGAGAGAGAGAGAGAGAGAGAGAGAGAGAGAGAGAGAGAACCCTTGTCTAGTCCCTGATTTTAGTGGGATTGCTTCAAATTTCTCTCCATTTAGTTTGATGTTGGCTACTGGTTTGCTGTATATTGCTTTTATTATGTTTAGGTATGGGCCTTGAATTCCTGCTCTTTCCAAGACTTTTAGAATGAAAGGATGCTGAATTTTGCTGAATGCTTTTTCAGCATCTAATGAGATGACCAGTTGGTTTTTTTCTTTTAGTTTGTTTATGTAGTGGATTACATTGATGGATTTCCATATATTGAACCATCCTGCATCCCTGGGATGAAACCTATTTGATCGTGGTGAATGATCCTTTTGATGTACTCTTGAATATGGTTGGCAAGAATTTTATTTAGTATTTTTGCATCAATATTCATAAGGGAAATTGGCCTGTAGTTCTGTTTCTTTGTTCGATCTTTCTGTGGTTTTGGTATCAGCATAATTGTGGCTTCAAAGAACAAGTTGGGCAGTGCCCCACCTGTTTCTATTTTGTGGAATAGATTGAAGAGTATTGGTGTTAGGTCTTCTTTGAAGGTCTGGTAGAGTTGTGCACTAAGACCATCTGGTCCCGTACTTTTTTGGTTGGGAGGCTTTCTATAACTCCTTCTAATTCTTTGGGAGTTATAGGACAGTTTAGCTGATATAATTGATCCTGATTTAATTTTGATATTTGATATCTGTCTAAAAAATTGTCCATTTCCTCCAGATTCTCCAGTTGTGTTGAGTGTAGACTTTTATAGTAGGATCTGATGATCTTTTGAATTTCCTCAGTGTCTGTTGTTTTATCCCCCTTTTCATTTCTAATTTTGTTAATTTGAATACTGTCTCTGTGCCCATTGGTTAGTCTGGTTAAGGGTTTATCTATCTTGTTGATTTTCTCAAAGAACCAGCTCCTGGTTTTGTTGATTCTTTGTATGGTTTTTCTTTGTTTCTACTTGATTGATTTCAGCCCTGAGTTTGATGATTTCCTGTCTTCTACTTCTCCTGGGTGAATTATCATCTTTTTTTTTGTTCTAGGGCTTTCAGGTATGTGGTTAAGATACTAGTGAATGCTCTCTCTAGTTTCTTTTTGGAGGCACTTAGGGCTATGAGTTTTCCTCTTAGCACTGCTTTCATTGTGTCCCATCGATTTGGGTAGGCCGTACCTTCATTTTCATCAAATTATAAAAAGTATTTGATTTCTTTCTTTATTTCTTCCTTGACCAAGGTGTCATTGAGTAGAGTATTGTTCCATTTCCATGTTTATGTGGGCTTTCTGTTGTTTTTGTTGTTATTGAAAAGCACTCTTACTCCATAGTGATCTGATAGGAGGCATGGGATTAGTTCGATCTTCTTGTATTTGTTGACATCTGTCTTGTGACCAATTATAGGATCGATTTTGAAGAAGGTACCATGTGGTGCAGATAAAAAGTATATTATTTTGCTTTAGGATGAAATGTTCTATATATATATATATATATATATATATATATATATATATATATATATATATATATATATATATCTGTTAAATCAAATTGGTCCAAATTTTCAATTAGTTTCACTGTGTCCCTGTTTAGTTTCTGGTTTCCTGATTGGTCCATTGAGGAGAGTGGTGTGTTGAAGTCACCCACAATTATTGTGTTAGGTGTAATGTGTGTTTTAAGCTTTAGTAAAGGTTCTTTTATGAATGAGGGTGCCCATGCATTTGGAGCATAGATGCTCAGTATTGAGAGTTCTTTTTGGTGGATTTTCCCTTTGACCAGCAAGAAGTGATCTTCCATGTCTCTTTTGATGACTTTAGGTTGAAAGTCACTTTTGACTGATATTAAAATGGCTACTCCGGCTTGTTTCCTGAGACCATTTGCTTGTAAAATTGTCTTCCAGCCTTTTACTCTAAGGCAATGTTAATCTTTGACTCTGAGATGTGTTTCCTGTATCCAGCAAAATGTAGGGTCTTGTTTCTGTATCCAGTCTGTTAATCTATATCTTTTTATTGGGGAATTGAGTCCATTGATGTTAAGAGATATTAAGAAATAGTAATTACTACCTCCTGAAATTTTTGAAATTATTTTTTATATTTGAGAGGTTGTCTTCTTTTGGGTTTAATGAGAAGAGATTTCTATCTTGCTTCTTCTGGGGTGAAGTTTCCTTCCTTGTCTTGGTGTTTTCCCCCTATTATCTTTTGTAGGGCTGGTTTTGTGGAAAGATATCATGCAAATTTGGTTTTGCCATAGAATACCTTGGTTTCTCCATCTATGGCAATTGAGAGTTTTGCTGGGTATTGTAGTTTTGGATGAAATTTGTGTTCACTTAGTCTGCATGAGATCTGCCCAGGATCTTCTAGCTTTCATGTTCTCAGGTGAGAAGACTGGTGTAATTCTTATAGGTCTTCCTTTATATGTTCCTTGCCCTTTTTCTCTTACTGTTTTTAATATCCTTTCTTTGTTTAGTACATTTGTGGTTTGATTATTATGTGACAGGAGGTATTTCTGTTGTGTTCCAGTCTGTTTGGAGTTCTGTAGGCTTCTTGTATGTTCATGGGAAACTCTCTCTTTAGATTAGGGAAGTTTTCTTCCATAATTTTGTTGAAGATATTTGCTGGCCCTTTAAGTTGTACATCTTCATTCTCATCTATACCTATAATCCTTAGGTTTGGTCTTCTCATTGTGTCCTGGATTTCCTGGATGTTTTTGCTTAAAAGCTTTTTGCATTTAGCATTTTCTTTGACTGTTGAATCAATGGTTCCTATGGTATCTTCAGCATCTGAGATTCTTTCTTCTATCTCTTGTATTCTATTGTTGACATTTGCATCTATGGCCCCTGATTTCTTCCCAAGGTTTTCTATCTCCAAAGTTGTCTCCCCTTGTGATTTCTTAGTTGTTTGTACTTCTCCTTTTAGATCCTGGATGGATTTGCTCAGATCTTTCACTTGCTTGTTTGTGTTTTCATGTAATTCTTTTTAATATTATTATTAGATATATTCTATATTTACAATTCATTTCCCTTTTTCTGGTTCTCCACCCCCAAAGGTCCCACATGTCCTTTTCCCTCCCCCTGCTCTCTCATCCACCCCCTCCCTCCTTACTGTTCTTGTACTCCCCCACAATGATGTTTTTGTCCATTCTAGCACCAGTGTCCACTCCTTTCTTCTTGTGAGACATCACCTGATATGTGATTTATGTCTTTGGTGTTCCAAGCTTCTAGGCTAATATCCACTTATCAGTGACTGTATACCATGGGTATTCTTTTGAGACTAGGTCAACTCACTTAGTATGATGTTCTCCAGCTCCATGCATTTCTCTAAGAATTTCATGGATTCATTGTTTCTAATGGCTGAATAGTACTCCATTGTGTATATATACCACATTTTTTGTATTCATTCCTCTGTTGAGGGACATCTGGGTTCTTTCCAGCTTCTGGCTATTATATATAAGGCTGCTATGAACATAGTGGAGCATGTATCCTTATTGCATGCTGGGGAATCTTCTGGGTATATTCACAGGAGTGGTATGGCTGGGTCCTCCAGAAGTATCACGTCCAGTTTTCTGAGGAACCGCCATACTGATTTCCAGAGTGGTTGTACCAGCTTGCATTCCCACCAGCCGTGGAGGAGTGTTCCTCTTTCTCCACATCCTCGCCAACACCTGATGTCTTCTGAGTTTTTAATCTTAGCCATTCCGACTGGTGTGAGGTGAAATCTCAGGGTTGTTTTAATTTGCATTTCCCTAATGACTAGTGATGTTGAATATTTTTTAAGGTGTTTCTCAGCCATCCAAATTTCTTCAGGTGAAAAGTTCATATAATTCTTTAAGAGATTTTTGTGCTTCCTCTTTCATAACTTCTACTTTTGACCCATGTTATCCCATATCTTTAGGTGATTTTTGTACTTCCTCCGTGTTGGCTTCTATTTTTTGATCCATATTCTACTGAATTTCTTTAAGTGATTTTTGCGTTTGCCTTGTAAGGGCTTCTAACTTTTGATCCATTTTCTCCTGTATTTCTTGAAGCGATTTATCTATTTGTTCTGCTGTCAGCATCCTGACCAGTGATTTTAGATCCAAATGTTGTTTTTCTTGTGTGTTGTCATATCCAGGACTTCTTGTTGTCATTGAACTGGGTTTGGATGCTGCCATGCTGCCTTGATTTCTGTTAGTAATGTTCCTACATTTGCCTCTTGCCATCTGTTTATCTCTGGCCTTAGTTGGCCTTGTTGTCACTGGCTGGTGTTTGAACCTCCTGGGAGGCTGGGCCCAACTGTTGGTTCTCTACAGATGACCAGGTGGCAAGATGGAGACTGCCTCTGCGATGTTGAGAGGACCTCAGGGAAGGCGGTTCCCAACCCAGTTGGTGCAAGGCTGGTGGCCATGGAGATGTCCTGCTGAGCAGCCGCCCTGGCACCGGCTAGTGGCGAGAGCCTGGCAGGTTTCCACCTGAGTGATGGTAGTCACAGATTAAGTCTGCATACCTGGGCATCTCTAGCGGTAGCCTGGTGGCAAGATGGATACTGATTGCCACTGCAAGGGCTTGGGGTAACTGCGGGGTAGGCTGCTCCCAGCCATGTTGGTGCATGGCCAGTGGCAGTGGAGATGTCCTGCCGAGCCACCACCCTGGTCCTGGCTAGTGACAAGAGTCTGGCAGATTTCCACCTGAGTGATGGCAGTCACATATTAAGTCTGCGTATCTGGGCCTCTCTACCCGTGGCCAGGTTGAACATTTCTTTAGCCATTTCTCAGCCATCTCATATTCTTCCAGTTGAGAATTCATTGTTTAGTTCTGTAGCCAAATTATCTTTTTATTTAATATAATCTTCATTTACATTTCAAATGCTAAAACCTTTCCCAGTTTCTCCTCTCTCTGAAATCCCCCAACCCTCTACCCACCTCCTGCCTTCAAGCATATATCCCTCCACCTGACCCACTCTCACCTCACCCCTGTCAAATTCCCTTTGTTGTGGCATCTGTTGAGCCTTCACAGGACCAAGGACCTCTCCTTGGGCATCTTCTGAGTATATGCCCAGGAGTGGTATAGGTGGGTCCTCAGGTAATGCTATGTCTAATTTTCTGAGGAACTGTCAAACTGATTTCCAGAGTGTTTTTACTAACTTCTAATCCCACCAACAATGAAGAAATATAATTCTGCATTGAACCCCTTTGATCCTGTTTTTTTGTTTGTTTGTTTATTTGTTTGTTTTTTGTTTTTTGTTTTGGTTGGGAGATTATTAATGACTGTGTCTATTTCCATTTCTTTAGGGGTTATAGGATTGTTTAGATCACTTATCTGATTCTGATTTATCTTTTGTAATGGTATCTATCTAGAAAATTGTCCATTTCATCTAGATTTTCCAGGTTTTTTGAGTATAGGCTTTTGTAGTAGGATCTGATGATTTTTTGGATTTCTTCAGTATCTGTTTTTATGTTTCCCTTTTTATTTCTAATTTTGCTGATTGGGATACTGTCTCTGTGCCCTTTGGTTTGTTTGGCTAAGGGTTTATCTATCTTGTTGTTGTTTTCAAAGAACCATCTGCTGGTTTGGTTGGTTCTTTGTATAGATCTTTTTGGTTTCTACTTAGTTGATTTCAGCCCTAAGTTTGATTATTTCCTGCCATCTTTTCCACTTGACTGTATTTGCTTCTTTTTGTTCTAGAGACTTTAGATGCTGTCAAACCATTAGTGTATGCTCTTTCCCGTTTCTTTTTAGAGGCAATCAGAGCTATGAGATTTTCTCTTAGCAATGCTTTCATTGTGTCCCATAAGTTTGGGTATGTTGTGCCTTCATCTTCTTTAAATGCTAAAAAGTCATTGATTTCTTTTCTTATTTCTTCCTTGACCAAAGAACCATTGAGTAAAACATTGCTCAGCTTCCATGTGTATGTGGGATTTCTCTTGTTTTTGTTTTTATTGAAGACCAGCCTTAGACCCATTAGATCTGTTAGGGTGCCTGGGATTATTTCAATCTTCTTATATCTGTTATGGTCTGTTTTGTGACTGAGTATATGGCCAGTTTTGAAGAAGGTACCATGAGGTGCTGAGAAGGGGTATTCTTTTGTTACAGGATAAAATGTTCTATAGATACGTATACATTGTTCTATAGATTTAACAAACCTTTTGGTTGATGACTTCTGTTAGTTTCACTGTGTCTCTGTTTAGTTTGTGATTTCATGATCTGTCCATTGATAATAATGGTATTGAAGTCTCCCACTATTATTGTGTGAGGTGCAATGTCTGTTTTGAGCTTAAGTAAAGTATCCTTTATGAATGTGGGTGCCCTTTTATTTGAAGCATAGATGTTCAGAATTGAGACATCATTTTGGTAGATTTTTCCTTTGACAAGTATGAACTGTCCTTCCATATCTGTTTTGAATACTTTAAGTTGAAAGTCAATTGTATTCAATATTAGAATGACTATACCAGCATGATTCTTGTGACCATTTGTTTGGAAAATTGTTTTCCAGCCTCTTACTGTAAGTTAGAGTAGGTATTTGTGCCTGAGGTGAGTTTTCTGTATTCAGCAAATGTCTCATTTTTTATACATTCTTTTATTTTATGTCTTTTTATTAAAGAATTGAATATTTTGATATTAAGAAATATTAAGGATACAGCCAGGCGTGGTGGCGCATGCTTGTAATCCCAGCACTTGGGAGGCAGAGGCAGGTGTATTTCTGAGTTTGAGGCCAGCCTGGTCTACAGAGTGAGTTCCAGGACAGCCAGGGCTACACAGAGAAACCCTGTGTCGAAAACCCAAAAAAAATAGGGATATTAAGGAGAAGTGATTACTGCTTCCTGTTATTTTTGTTATCAGAGATGGAGTTATGTTTTTGTGGCACTCTTCTTTTTTGTTTGTTATAAGAAGATTATATTTTTGCTTTTTCTACCATGTAGTTTACCACCTTTTCTGGGTATTTTCCATTCATTATCCTTTGAAGGGTTGGATTTATATAAAAAATATTTTATAAAATTGTTTTTGTCATGGAATACCTTGGTTTCTCCATCTATAGTAATTGAGAGTTTTGCTGGATGTAGTAGCCTGGGCTGGTGCTTGTATTACCTTATGGTCTGTATGACATCTGCCCAGGATATTCTAGCTTTCACAGTCTCTGGTTAGAAGCCTGGTGTAATTCTAATAGGTCTGCTTTTTATGTTGCTTGACCTTTTTCTCTTTCTGCTTTTAATATTCTTTCTTTGTTTAGTGCACTTGGTGTTTTAACTATTTTATGATGGCAGCAATTTCTTCTCTGGTCCAATCTATTTGGAGTTCTGGAGGCTTCTTTGGAGTTCATGGTCATCTTTTTCTTTAGGTTATGGAAGTTTGCTTCTATAATTTTGTTGAAGACATTTACTGGCCCTTTTAGCTGGAAAGCTTTACTCTCTTCTATATCTGTAATCCTTAGGCTTGGTCTTCTCTTTTTTATCCTGGATTTCCTGGATATTTTGGGTCAAGAATTTTTTGCATTTTGTATTTTCTTTGACTGTGGTGTTAATGTTTTCTATGGTATCTTCTACATTTGATATTCTCTCTTCTATCTCCTGTATTCTGTTGTTGATGCTTGCATATATGACTCCTTACTTTTTTCGTAGATTTTCTATGTCCAGAGTTGTTTCCCTTTGTGATTTATTTATTGTTTCTACATCTATTTTTAGATCCTGGCTGTTTTTTTTTTCAATTCCTTCTCTTGTTTGCTTGTGCTTTCCTATCATTTTTAAGGGCTTCTAACTGTTTACGTGTGCTCTCCTTTATTGCTTTAAGGGAGTTATTTCTATCCTTCTTGAAGTCTTCTATCAGGCTGTGATTTTAAATTCAAATCTTGATTTTCTGGTGTGTTGGGGACTTGCAATTGTGGGAGAGCTGGGTTTGGATGGTGCCATGTTGCTTTGGTTTCTGTTGGTAATATTCTTTGATTTCCTTTTGTCATCTGGTTATCTCTGGTGTTAGTTGGTCCTGCTGTCTCTGGCTGGAGCTTGTCCCTCTGGTGGGCCTGCGAGCCTGTCTAAGTACTTCTGGGTGACCAGCTCTCCCCTGGCACAGATGGTTATGGCTCAGCCCAGCTCTTGGTTGCAGATGATGCCTGGAAGAGCCCTGTCCCAGCTACTCTGCCGATTCTGTGTTCCCTGTGCTACTGGTCATACCTGCCTTACACAGTCAGAAAATGGTACTCTCACTCCCAAACCTTGGAGTAAATGCATTCCTTACAGTCCAGTTCTACCCTGGCAGGATTGGTGCCCAGAAGGTAGTTGAGCACACCAGCTCCTGGGTGCAGCTTGAGCCATGAAAAGCTCTGTTCCAGCTGCTCTGACACTCCTGTGTTCCTTGTGCTCTTGGATGTACCAGCCGGCACAGTCACCTGAGAGAAAAATCCACTATTACTTTAGTGATAGTATTTGCCCACCCTTTTTTAGACATTTGTTATTTAGAAATAGTTTACCAAAAGAGCCATACCCCTACCCCTTTCTACATGTCATTACTGAAGTACATGTCAATAAGTTGCTTACAGCAATCTTTGATAATTTCTGTATCCGTATATCTAACCCTTGTGTCATTCTATCATACAAGTGTCTTCCATTCGTGTTCCATTTGTGTTGGGTGTTCTCTTGTACTGCTTTACCCTACAGGACAGACCTGCTATTTCTGATGAAGATTATTAAAAAGCAGAAAGTATAATTCCACTGTGAGCAGGAAAACGAGGGTCCTCAAAAGCAAACTCTGGGACCTTTCATTTTCCAACATCCTAGAACAAAGGTCTGACCTCTTTGGAGAACAAAGCTAGTGTTTTCTAACTAATCTAATTCCAGTTGTTTTCAAAATGTTGTGACATGGTGTTCGCTGTTTTAAAATGGTAACTCTGGATAATGGTCTAGTTTGGAAGTAATTTTGATTTAGAATTGTGAAGATAGTTCTAACATTGTCTGTGTATCCATGTTTCTGTTGAGAAATTCATTGACTCGTGATCATCTGTCTTTAGATTTAGTCTCCTAACATTGTCTGGAGGATGTGTTAAAATTCTATTTGCTGAGCTGCATACAAAAAATAAATGTTATTTTTTTTGCTTTTCCCATTTCATAAAGTATTTTCATTTATATGTTTGTTACTACCTTCTTCCACATCTGATCTTTATTTATGAAAATTCTTTTAGATAGTAGGCATGCTGTTTTGAACTTGTAACTATTTTTGCTCTTGTATCAGCTGCCTATCCACCCCATCTTTCCTCCATTCATCCCCATTCAATCCTCTGAGCAATTTGTTACAGACTCATTCTCCCGCCTTCATAGACTTAAAAATCTCTTCTATCAAACTACTAAAACTTCTTATTATTTCTAATTTTCTTTGTAAAGAACCATGATTTTCCATCATGGATTTATGTATGCCCCATTTCTATAATGTTGCTGGATAAGTTATATGTACATGTTAATATGGGTTTTATACATATCTGTGTTTATGTGTACACACATACTTGCACTATATGAAAGATAGAAGTGGTATCTCCCCCATTTCCACCCACCTAATCTTTTTCTTAAAGACAATCTTTATCTCTCTCTCTCTCTCTCTCTCTCTCTCTCTCCCTCCCTCCCTCCTTCCCTCCCTCCTTCCCTCTAAACGTGGTATTCATCAAATAGCAAAAACAGTTTATTAATAATATCTAGAAACATACTGTTTCTCATATCCAGCACCGTGTTTGCACTCATATGCAATGGGCTTGAGTAGAGCTCTGGTCCTTCTGTTTGTGCCACAAGCACTTTAAGGTTAACTATCTCCTTAGTCTCTCTGAAGACATATTTTTATTGGTTTTCTGCAACCTATTTTATTCCTATGTTTATGAATACCTTGGCTCATTCATCTGATTGTTTTATTTATTATATTGGAAGGTTAGTAGAGACAGAGAATTTTAGTTTTGGGGTTTTTTTTCCCAGATGATTGAGATGCTATAAAAGAGATGGAAATTCCAAAATGTGCACTGAGTTTAATTAGCAAATAGGTTCCATTGGCTGGTAATCACATGAGAAACAAATTTTCACTGGGGATATTTCTAAAGACGTGAATATCATCTATAGTTTTCATATGTTGTTCATTCTTCTGTGAGAAAATGTTCTTTTTTGCTCTATTAAGGACGTAAAGTAAGTAAAATGATCCTGTGATCACAAAACTCAGTGTGCAGCATGAACTTCAAGTCTGTTTAGTGCAGCATCTACAGAGCGACTTCACCTAACCTACCCTCAGTTTTTATAAGAGGAAAACTCATAGCCCTGAGTGTCTCCAAAAAGAAACAGGAGAGAGCATATACTAGCAACTTAATGGTACACCTGAAAGCTCTAGAACAAAAAGAAGCTATTTCACCCAGGAGGAGTAGAATACAGGAAATCATCAAACTCAGGGCTGAAATCAATCAGGTTGAAACAAAGAGCAATTCTCAAATTCATCTGGAATAACAATAAACCCAGAATAGCTTAAACTATCATTAACAGTAAACGAACTTCTGGGGGAATCAATATCCCAGACCTCAAGCAATACTACAGAGCAATAGTGTTAAAAACTGCATGGCATTGGTTCAGTGACAGGGAAGTGAATCAATAGAATAGGATTGAAGACCCAGAATTGAACCCACACATATATGGCCAATTGATCTTCGACAAAGGAGCTGAAAACATTCAGTGGATAAAAGATAGCCTTTTCAACGAATGATGCTGTCTCAACTGGAGGTCAACATGCAGAGGAATGAGAAGTGATCCACTCTTATCTCCTTGCACTAAGCTCAACTCCAAGTGGATCAAGGACCTCCACATAAAACCAGACACACTAAAACTAATAGAAAAGAAACTGGGAAAGACCCTTGAGGACATTGACTCAGGGGGAAAATTCCTGAACAGAACACCAATTGCTTATGCTCTAAAATCAAGAATAGACAAATGGGACCTCATAAAATTACAAAGTTTCTATAAGGCAAAAGACATTGTCAAACGGACAAATCAGCAATCAACAAATTGTGAAAAGATCTTCACCAACCCCACATCTGACAAAGGGCTAATATCCAATGTATACAAAGAACTCAAGAAGTTAGACACCAGAAAACCCAATAACCTTATTCAAAAATGGGGTACAGAGCTAAACAAAGACTTTTCACCTGAAGAAATTCGGATGGCTGAGAAACACTTTAAAAAATGTTCAACATCATTAGTCATTAGAAAAATGCAAATCAAAACAAACCTGAGATTTCACCTCACACCAGTCAGAATGGCTAAGATTAAAAACTCAGAAGACATCAGGTGTTGGCGAGGATGTGGCGAAAGAGGAACACTCCTCCACTTCTGGTGGGACTGCAAGCTGGAAATCAGTCTGGTGGTTCCTCAGAAAACTGGACATGATACTTCCGGAGGACCCAGCCATACCACTCCTGGGAATATACTCAAAAGATTCCCCAGCATGCAATATGGATCCATGCTCCACTATGTTCATAGCAGCCTTATATATAATAGCCAGAAGCTGGAAAGAACTCAGATGTCCCTCAACGGAGGAATGGATACAAAAAATGTGGTATATATACACAATGGAATACTATTCAGCCATTAGAAACAATGAATTCATGAATTTTTTTTTTTTTTTAGAAATGGATGGAGCTAGAGAACATCATACTAAGTGAGGTAACCCAGTCTCAAAAGAATACCCATGTTATGCAGTCACTGATAAGTGGATATTAGCCTAGAATCTTGGGACACCAAAGACACAATTCACATACCAAATGATGTCTTACAAGAAGAAAGGAGTGGACACTGTTGCTGGAAAGGATCAAAGCATCAGTGTAGGGGAATACCAGAAAAGGGAAGTGGGAAGGGGTGCATGAGGTAGCAGGAGGAGGGAAAAGGGCATGTGAGACCTTTGGGGGGGAACCAGAAAAAGAGAAATGAAATGTAACTATAAAGTATATCCAAGAAAAAAAGAAAAAAAATAATTCCCAAATGTATTTGAGAAGTGCCTTAATTCATGATTTTCTTTATTCTGGGACCATAAAAATCTTCATGAAATTGTTACCACATGGTAACATAAAATTTGAGTTTCCCCAAATCTATATGCTCTGAGTAATCTGTGTTCACTTGGTCACTCATTGTTGTTTCCAGAATAAAATCTCTCATCCCCTTCTAGATGAGAATAGTGTTTTGTGTTGACACCTCACTCTTCTATTTTCTTTGTATTGCTCATCTGATCTTAAGAAGTTCACCTTAACATTGGTTATAAAATCTTCTCTAGTTCTCTATAGCGACTTCCTACACTTGAGAGTTATATGACCTATTCTTTCACTAGAGGCAGAATATATATTTCTACCAGAACACACTCTGTGAGCAAAGATGTTTGACTCAATAGGGACATTATTAAGATGAATCCAACACAGTTCTTTATGCCATGTCTTTTTCTGAAAGTCAATAATAATATAATTATTTTTTTCTATTACATATACATAGACCTAGTATAGTATCTAGCACATTTTAGGTGTTCTCAAAGAAATGTGTAAGTTGAAGCTTATCACATTCAGTG
The DNA here is from genome assembly GCA_964023405.1 of Apodemus agrarius. Taxonomy (NCBI): domain Eukaryota; kingdom Metazoa; phylum Chordata; class Mammalia; order Rodentia; family Muridae; genus Apodemus; species Apodemus agrarius. Next base: position 101,543,209 of record OZ030017.1, on the reverse strand, counting down.
TGGCTACATTTGGAGAACATAATTTATATCAAGTATTAACACTAGAAATGGAAGCTTCCTCCCTATGAAGACATACCGTAACACGCTTCCAGATAGCTCTTCTAACTGGGCTGGCTAATTATATGTCCAAAGGACCGCCCTTCAGGAAGGCTGGTTTATACTAACCCAAGCTAAAATGATGGAAATGCCCACATTTAGAATTAGTCCTGCGTTTAGAGGTGAGGCCGTCATCTTTGCTCCTTTGTCTGAGCTGGAGGATACAGTCAGGACCATAGGGAATATCCAAGTGTCAGAAGAGTTGGGACATGGTTCAGCAGAGCCCCACTTGCATCCAGGGTCTGGGCAGTGCCACAGCATGCTGTGTCAGGAGAAAACCGGTCACCAGGGGTGCTGAGACAGACTTGCAGACACACAGGAGAGACAAGCATCAGTCAGAGACAGCAGGAACAACTAACACCAGAGATAACCAGATGGCAAAAGGCAAATGTAGGAACGTTACTAACAGAAATCAAGGCAACATGGTAACATCTAAACCCAATTATCCTATAGCAGCAAATCCTGGATATCCCAACACATTGGAAAAGCAAGATTTGAATTTAAAATCACAGCTCATGATTCTGATAGAGGGCTTCAAGGACATAAATAACTCCCTTAAAGAAATGCAGGTGAACACAGATAAACAGGTAGAAGCCCTTAAAGAATTATAGGAAAGCACAAAGAGGTGATGCAATTGAACAAAACCATCCAGAAACTAAAAATAGATGTGGAAACAATAAATAAATCACAAAGAGAAACAACTCTCGACATAGAAAACCTAGGAAAGAAGTCAGGAATCAGGGATGCAAGCATCAACAACAGAATATAAGAGATAGAAGAGAGAATCTCAGATGCAGAAGATACCATAGAAAATGTTGACACACCAGTCAAAGAAAATGCAAAATGCAAAAAGCTCCTGACCCAAAATATTCAGGAAATCCAGGACAAAATGAGCAAACCAAACCTATGGATTATAGGTATATAAGAGAGTGAAGATTTCCAACTTAAAGAACCAGTAAATGTCTTCAACAAAACTTTAGAAAGAAAATTTCCTAATATAATGAAAGAGATGACCATGAACATACAAGAAGCTTATTGAACTCCAAATAGTTTGGACCAAAAAATAAATTCCCCCATCACATAAAAATTAAACCACCAAATGTACTAAACAAAGAAAGAATATTAAAAGCAGTAAGGAAAAATGTTCAAGTAACATATAAAGGCAGACCTATCATAACTAGACCTCTCACCAGAAAATATGAAAGCTAGAATGTCCTGAGAAGATTTCATAAAGATACTAAGAGAACATAAATATCAGTCCAGGGTACTATTCCCAGCAAAAATTTCAATTACCATAGACAGAGAAAACATGACAGTCAATGACAAACAAATTTAATCAGTATCTTTCCACAAACCCAGCTTTACAAAGGATAATAGGTGGTAAACACCAACAACAGTTTCCTTTACTTAGTACCAGGCCCTATTCTGATTTGAAGTGACACCAAAAGCATATGCTGAGCAAATCCAAGTCTAAAATTGGAGATATCAATACCAACAAGAAGGGCAATGAATGATGAACCTCAGTCTTGCCAAACTGAACTGCTGCCAAGCCAATTCTCATACACATGGCTTTGACTCACCGCCATCTTCTCACATCTAGCCTAATTAACCATTTAAATACACTTAATACATCTGGTGATGAGAACTTGGCTGAGTGTTTATAATGTGTATCCTTCTAATCTGCACTCTGGCTTCTTATCCTAAAGTATAAGTGGAGTTTCCATCCTCTCAAGAGATCAAGTAGGACTCTTTCTAAACTGGCTATCTTTTTATCACTACCAAATTCCTGAAGTTATATGAAAATAAAAACAAGTTTACAAGCTTCCTAACACAAACTGTTGAGTCTACCAGAGATGCTTGTGAGTGGTTCTTGATCTTAACTAATTAAACTTTCATTCTACTTATTATTACTTCAACTTATGAGGATCTCTAATTTCCAAAAGAGGATATATTTTATTCTGTGAGACAGGGTCTGTACTTAAACATGCTACAAATCTGACATTGTATTGAATGTTGGCGCCTTGCTCCCACTTCTTTGTAGGTGCCACTGCTCTGAACTCAAAAGCACACTTTCATTGTAGAGTATGCAGAATTTGTTATAATGTTACTAGTTCGTGATCACTGTTAATCAGGTATATAGCTTAATACTGTAGAATATGTGGACCAAAATGAAGACACAAGTTTGTAATTCCTCCTGAAACATTTCAAGTTCTGCAAAGAATGTTTTTACAGGTGTTCATGGAAGAATATACAAGGAAGGAATAAATAATCGCACAATAAGACAGAGGAAGAAGCTCAACTCTTGCCTGTCGTTATTTTGTCTCTCATCTACTTTTAGGAATAATATCATTTTCTCAGAAAATAATCTATTAATTGTTATCTGAAAACCACTAATGACAAGGAACTTAATGCTACTGAAGACATTTGTTCTAAAGGTATAATTACTAAACACTTATGTTTCTTCTTCATTTCTAAATTTTAATTTTATTTATTTTACATTCTGATAGCAGTTTCTCCTCCCCCCTTTCCTCCCAGCACTTTCTACTCCCCTCCTATGCCCTCTATCCCCTATATCATTTGTCTTCATAAAATGGTGGATGTTAAATATCCAGTTCTAGTAAGACTAGGTACCTACTCATTTATAGAGGCTAGACAAGGAAACCTAATAATGGGAAAGTTCCTAAAAGCAGGCAATGAAGTCAGAGATAGCACCTATTCCCACTTTTATGATCAAGTTACACAACTGTAACAGATCTGTGGAGGACCTAGTAGGTTAGTCCCATGCAGGTGCACTGGTAAGTGGTATAGTCTCTGTGAGGCCCTATGAACTAAAATAGTTGATTCTGGTGGTTTTCTGTCAAAGTTTTCTTTCTAGCTAGATTTCTTCAGCAATCTAATCACTCTACTTCTGTCTCCATTGTTTATTACATATTTTAAGTAGTTTCCAAATCTCTCTTTTTCATGTAGTAGGGAAACTGCAGAAAGTCTTGCTTGTTGTTCCTCTTATTTATCATACCAGTTAACAAAACAATACAGTCTCTCAGTTGTGACTTTGAGGGATAAATTGATGGCAAGAAGTACCACAGATTTTAAGTAAAGCATTGCCCAGACTGCCTGAGGGAACTTAGAGAGGAAGTTTGGTGGGAGGGTAGGAGAAGAGGTAGGGGGATCAAGATGAGCACAAGAAGAGTACTAGTTAAGATAGAAATCCCTTCCATGCAGGCTATTCTTTAACAAAACACAGTATGTGCAAAATAAGTCTAAAGGAAAAGGAAGGTGATTATGAAAATTATCTATAATAGGATGTGAGCCTGTAGGTCCAAGGATTTGAGGGTTTTTTGAGACAGGGTTTCTTTGTGTAGCCCTGGCTGTCCTGGAACTCAATCTGTAGACCAGGCTGGCCTCAAACTCAGAAATTAGCCAGTCTCTGCCTCCCAAGTGCTAGTACTAAAGGTGTGTACCACCACTACCCAACTTTCTCCTTTCTAATAGGCTGTTTCCAGGACTATTCATGTGTCCTGGATATCCGTGTAGCCGAGGACACATAGACAGCCAGGGAATCTCACTGAGTGTCTTCTAGGATTGGAGCCAAGTCTAAAACAGAAGAGATTTCTCTATCAGGAGGCTCTCCTGTGAGTCAGCCTGAACGACATGTTGCACACCTGAGCTTTCATAATGAAGTGTGCATGCAGCTTGCCTCTGCTTTCTTGCAGAAGTTCTCCTCTCCCCTGTTCCTTCCTGCAGCAAAGGCTAGGCTTCCCTCCTCTCCCTGGCCTTTCCAGATGACTTGGTCTACCATCTTAATATCTCTATCCCTGTTTTCATAGAGGCACCCCCTAACTACACACCCCACACACTGTAAGACCTGAAAGAAAAATGAGGGTGCCCCCAGCACCCCATGCCTCAGAAGGTGACACCCCAGATCACTTGAGAGAAACAATCTTGATGCAACAGCAAGAGGATTTTTATTCCGGGGCTCTGGGGTTCACAGCCATACACCACACAGGGGTAGAGGACTGTAGAGGACTGTGAGCTCTGAGTGCAGAATTGAGACAGCTTTTATAGGTTTACAACATAACCCACGCATCACAAACCAATCATCCCTTAGCATTGAGAGCCCATGCAGTGCGAGCCAATTGATTTGTACCACTCCATAGCTTCTAAGCCAATCAGTTTAAATAATCCAAGCCCAAGCTCTGAGAACCAATCAGTTTCCTATAGAAGCCAGATAGCAACTTGTTAGCTTATTTCCACTTATGGGACAGGGCCATGTACACATTTCCTGTTACTGGGCCAGGGTCACGCACAGGGTCACATATGCATTTCCTGTTTTGCATTTCCTGTTATGGGGCCAGGGACATGTAGTAGGTGCTTGGGGACCTGAGCACCTGCCGGTCACGAACCCTGCAGCCCGCACAATGATCCTGCCGGCCCTGCTGTGCTCGCCCTTGCCCCAGCTGCTCCAAGGAGACAAGACTTGAAAGAACACTGGGGACCATCCCAGGCCTGTGGCTTGCAGCTGGACACTGCAGGCGGTGAGACATGTGCACTACTGGGCTAACAAAGAGGAGGCTAAACTTCTGCTTTTGGGGGTTATTTAAGAGTTAGGCACTCTTAGAAGTGCCTAACTTCTAAGAATCTTAGGGGGATTTTTTTTTATTTATTTTTTATATTCTATGTTTACATTCCAAAGGCTTTCCCCTTTCACAGTTACCCCCCACCATATGTCCCATAATTCCTCTCCCCCCCATGCTATTCCCCACTTTCCCCCCCCCCACGATTTCTCTGTTCTGGGTCTACAATACTGGATCCAATCTTTACAGGCCCAGGGTCCTCTCCTTTTTTTCTTCTTGAGAGTCATTTGACTTGCTAATTGTGCCTTGAGTATTTAGGGCTTCTGTGCTCATTAATATCCACTTATCAGTGATTGCATTTCGTGTGTATTCTTTTGTGATTGGGTTAGCTCACTTAGGATAATAGTTTCCAGATCTAACCATTTACCTACAAATTGCATGAATTCATTATTTTTAATTGCTGAGTAGTACTCCATTGTATAAATATACCACATTTTCTGTATCCATTCCTCTTTTGAGGGATATCTGGGCTCCTTCCAATTTCTGGCTATTATAAACAAGGCTGCTATAAACATAGTGGAGCATGTGTCTTTGTTGTATGCAGAGGAATCCTCTGGGTATATGCCCAGGAGTGGTATGCCAGGGTCCTATGGGAGTGGCATGCCCAATTTTCTGAGGAACCGCCAGACTGATTTCAAGAGTGGTTTTACCATTTTGCAATCCCACCAAAAGTGGAGGAGTGTTCCTCTTTCTCCACATCCTCGCCAGCACTTGTTGTCTCTCGAGTTTTTAATCTTAGCCATTCTGACTGGAGTGAGGTGGAATCTCAGGGTTGTTTTGATTTGCATTTCCCTGATGACTAATGATGTTGAGCATCTCTTAAGGTGTTTCTCGGCCATCGGAAGTTCTTCCAGTGAAAATTCTTTGTTTAGCTCTATACCCCATTTTTTGATAGGGTTATTTGGTTCTTTGGGGTCTAACTTCTTGAGTTCTTTGTATATATTGGATATTAGCCCTCTGTCAGATGTGGGGTTGGTGAAGATCATTTCCCAAGTTGTTGGTTGCCCTTTTGTCCTTCTGACAGTGTCCTTTGCCTTACAGAAACTTTGTAATTTTATGAGGTCCCATTTGTCAATTCTTGATCTTAGAGCATAAGCTATTGGTGTTCTGTTCAGGAACTTTACCCCTGTGCACATGTCCTCCAGGGTCTTCCCAAGTTTCTTTTCTAATAGTTTCAGTGTGTCTGGTTTTATGTGGACGTCCTGGATCCACTTGGAGTTGATCTTAGTACAAGGAGATAAGAGTGGGTCAATTCGCATTCTTCTGCATGTTGACCTCCAGTTAAACCAGCACCATTTGTTGAAAAGGCTATCTTTTTTCCACCGGATGGTTGTGGCTCCTTTATCAAAGATCAAGTGACCATAAGTCTGTGGGTTCATTTCTGGGTCTTCAATCCTATTCCATTGATCTACCTGCCTGTTGCTGTACCAATACCATGCAGTTTTTAACACAATTGCTCTGTAGTACTGCTTGAGGTCATGGATATTGATTCCCCCAGAAGTCCTTTTATTGTTGAGAATAGTTTTAGCTATCCTGGGTTTTTTGTTGCTCCAGATGAATTTGAGAATTGCTCTTTCTAGATCTATGAAGAATTGATTTGGGATTTTGATGGGGATTGCATTGAACCTGTATATTGCTTTTGGCAAGATGGCCATTTTTACTATATTGATCCTGCCAATCCAGGAGCAAGAAATATTTTTCCATCTTCTGAGGTCTTCTTCGATTTCTTTCTTCAGGGACTTGAAGTTCCTGTCATACAGATCTTTCACTTGTTTAGTTAGAGTTACGCCAAGGTTCTTTATGTTGTTTGTGGCTATTGTGAAGGGTGTTATTTCCCTAACTTCTTTCTCAGCCTGCTTGTCCTTTGAGTACAAGAAGGCTACTGATTTGCTTGAGTTAATTTTATAACCAGCCACTTTGCTGAAGTTGTTTATCAGCTGTAGAAGTTCTCTGGTGGAGTTTTTTGGAGCGCTTAAGTAGACTATCATATCATCTGCAAATAATGATACTTTGACTTCTTCCTTTCCAATTTGTATCCCTTTGACTTCCTTATGTTGTCTAATTGTTCTCGCTAGAACTTCAAGTACTATATTGAAAAGATATGGAGAGAGAGGGCAGCCTTGTCTAGTCCCTGATTTTAGTGGGATTGCTTCAAGTTTCTCTCCATTTATTTTGATGTTGGCTACTGGTTTGCTGTAGATTGCTTTTACTATGTTTAGGTATGGTCCTTGAATTCCTCCTCTTTCCAAGACTTTTAGCATGAAAGGATGCTGAATTTTGTCAAATGCTTTTTCAGCATCTAATGAGATGACCATGTGATTTTTTTTCTTTTAGTTTGTTTATGTAGTGGATTACATTGATGGATTTCCATATATTGAACCATCCCTGCATTCCTGGAATGAAGCTTACTTGATCATGGTGAATGATCGTTTTGATATGTTCTTGGATTCGGTTGGCAAGAATTTTATTTAGTATTTCTGCATCAATATTCATAATAGAAATTGTCCTGTAGTTCTCTTTCTTTGTTGGATCTTTTCGTGGTTTAGGTATCAGCATAACTGTGGTTTCGAAGAACGAGTTGGGCAGTGTCCCTTCTGTCTCTATTTTGTGGAATAGTTTGAAGAGTATTGGTGTTAAGTCTTCTTTGAAGGTCTGGTAGAATTCTGCACTAAAACCATCTGGTCCCGTACTTTTTTTGGTTGGGAGGCTTTCTATAAGCCCTTCTATTTCTTTAAGGGTTATGGGACTCTTTAGCTGGTCTACTTGATGCTGATTTAATTTTGGTATTTGGTATCTGTCTAGGAAATTGTCCATTTCCTCCAGATTCTCCAGTTGTTTTGAGTATAGGCCTTTGTAGTAGGATCTGATGATCTTTTGAATTTCCTCTGTTTCTGTTGTTTATCCCCCTTTTCATTTTTAATTTTGTTAATTTGGATACTATCTCTGTGCCCTTTGGTTAGTCTAGCTAAGGGTTTATCTATCTTGTTGATTTTCTCGAAGAACCAACTCTTGGTTTTGTTGATTCTTTGTATGGTTCTCTTTGTTTCTGCTTGATTGATTTCAGCCCTTAGTTTGATGATTTCCTCTCTTCTGCTCCTCCTGGGTGAGTTAGCTTCTTTTTCTTCCAGGGCCTTCAGGTGTGCTGTTAAGTTGCTAGTGTATGCTCTCTCCAGTTTCTTTTTGGAGGCACTCAGGGCTATGAGTTTTCCTCTTAGCACTGCTTTCATTGTGTTCCAGAGGTTTGGGTAGGTCGCACCTTCATTTTCATTGAAGTCTAAAAAGTCTTTGATTTCTTTCTTTATTTCTTCTTTGACCAGGGTGTCATTGAGTAGAGTATTGTTCAGTTTCCATGTGTATGTGGGCTTTCTGTTGTTCTTCTTGCTATTGAAGACCACTTTTACTCCATAGTGATCTGATAGGAGACATGGGATTAGTTCGGTCTTCTTGTATTTGTTGAGGTCTGTCTTGTGACCAATTATATGATCAATTTTTGAGAAGGTACCGTGCAGTGCTGAGAAAAAGGTATACTCTTTTGTTTTAGGATGGAATGTTCTATATATATCTGTTAAATCCAATTGGTCCAAAGCTTCAATTAGTTTCACTGTGTCCCTGTTTAGTTTCTGCTTTCCTGATCAGTCCATTGAGGAGAGTGGAGTATTGAAGTCACCTACAATCATTGTGTTAGGTGCGATGTGTGCTTTAAGCTTTCGTAAAGCTTCTTTTACAAATGAGGGTGCCCTTACATTTGGTGCGTAGATGTTCAGTATTGAGAATTCTTCTTGGTGGATTTTCCCTTTGACAAGCAGGAAGTGACCTTCTGTGTCTCTTTTGATGACTTTAGGTTGAAAGTCAATTTTTTCTGATATTAGAATGGCTACTCCAGCTTGTTTCCTGTGACCATTTGCTTGTAAAACTGTCTTCCAGCCTTTTACTCTAAGGTGGTGTTTGTCTTTGACACTGAGATGTGTTTCCTGTATGCAGCAAAATGTAGGGTCCTGTTTCCTTATCCAGTCTGTTAGTCTGTGTCTTTTGATTGGGGAATTGAGTCCATTGATATTAAGAGATATTAAGGAATAGTAATTATTTCTTCCTGACATTTTGGGCATTATTATTATTATTTGTATTTGAGTGGTTCTCTTCTTTTGGGTTGGATGAGATAGGGTTTCTATCTTGTTTCTTCTGGGGTGTTGTTTCCCCCCTTGTGTTGGTATTTTTCCCCTATTATCCTTTGTAGGGCTGGGTTTGTACATAAGTATCTTGCAAATTTGGTTTTGTTGTGGAATATCTTGGTTTCCCCATCTATGGCAATTGAGAGTTTTGCTGGGTATAGTAGTCTTGGCTGAAGTTTGTGTTCTCTTAGGGTCTGCATGAGGTCTGCCCAGGATCTTCTAGCTTTCATGGTCTCAGGTGAGAAGTCTGGTGTAATTCTGATAGGTCTTCATTTATATGTTACTTGTCCTTTTTCTCTTACTGCCTTTAATATTCTTTCTTTGTTTAGTACATTTGGGGTTTAGATTATTATGTGACGGGAAGTATTTCTGTTCTGGTCCAGTCTATTTGGGGTTCTATAGGCTTTTTGTATATTCATGGGCAATCTCTCTTTAGGTTGGGGAAGTTTTCTTCCAGAATTTTGTAGAAGATATTTGCTGGCCCTTTAAGTTGTAGATCTTCATTCTCATCTATCCCTATAATTCTTAGGTTTGGTCTTCTCATTGTGTCCTGGATTTCCTGAATGTTTTGGGTTACCAGCTTTTTGCATTTTGCATTTTCTTTAATTGTTGAATCCATGGTTCCTATGGTATCTTCAGCATCTGAGATTCTGTCTTCTATCTCTTGTATTCTATTGTTGATATTTGCATCTATGACTCCTGATTTCTTCTCAAGGTTTTCTATCTCCAACATTGCCTCCCTTTGCGATTGCTTAGTTGTTTCTACTTCTGTTTTTAGATTTTGTATGGTTTTGCTCAGATCTTTCAGTTGCTTGTTTGTGTTTTCCTGTAATTCTTTCAGGGATTTTTGTGTTTCCTCTTTTATGACTTCTACTCGTTGACCCATGTTCTCTTGTATTTCTTTAAGAGATTTTTGTTTCTCCCCCTTATTGGGATTCATTTTTTGCTCTATATTCTCCTGGATTTCTTTAAGTGATTTTTGTGTCTGCCTTGTATGGGCTTCTAGTTTTTGATCTATTTTCTCCTCTATTACTTTAAGAAATTTATCTAAGTGATCCTCGATCTGCATCTTTACCAGTGATTTTAGATCTGAGTCTTGTTTTTCTGGTGTGTTGAGATATCTGGGATTTAATTGTGTTTGTCTTGCAATGGCTTCTAGCTTTTGATCTATTTTCTCATGTTTTACTTTAAGAAATTTATCTAAGTGTTCCTCTATCAGCATCCTGACCAGTGATTTTAGATCTGAGTCTTGTTTTTCTGGTGTTTCGGGGTATCCAATATTTATTGCTGTCGGGGAACTGGGTTCGGATGCCGCCATACTGCCTTGATTTTTGTTAGTAGCGATCTTATGTTTGCCTTTTGCCATCTGGTTAACTCTGGTGTTAGTTGGTCCTGTAGATACTAGCTGGTGCTTGACCCTCCTGTGGGGTGGTAAGGCTATTTCCCAGCGACTGGGATACCTGAATCACTGTCCAGCAGGTCTCTTGCTCACAGATTGCTGACAGGTGGCCTGAGTCCCCCGAGGTCTTAAACTCAGGATATCCCAGGTACTTGGTTCCGCCTATTGGGCGGCTGCTCTGCACTGCTCCTGCTCAGGGTTTGATGTCTGATATCCTGTTTCCCCAGGGGTCTTAAAGTTGGGATATCTCAGTTATCTGGTTCCGCCTGCTGGTCCCAAGCTGCTGGGAAGCTGGCTGGGTCTGGTTTCCGGCTTCCCTGCCACCGGCTGGATGGGAGGCTGGTTCTGCCTCCGGCTGGGTCTGGGCACCTGTCATGCTGGCTGACTCAGGCTTCCCCACCACCAGCTGGATGAGAAGATGCATGCAATATGGCAGCTGCCTGCAGGGAGCTTGGGGTCTGCCCAGCGAGTGCAGAGCACAGCCGCTACTCTGTGCCCAACTCCCGCTTCAGGCCTGAGTCCCTGAAGGTCTTAAGCTCGGGTTCTTGGGTACCTGGTTCCGCCGCCGGTTGGGTCTGAGCACCTGTCACGCTGGCTGACTCTGGCTTCCCCACCACCAGCTGGATGGGAAGCTGCAGGCAATATGGCAGTTGCCTGCATGGAGCTCAGGGTCCGCCCAGCGAGTGCAGAGCGCAGCCGCTACTCTGTGCCCAACTCCCACTTCAGGCCTAAGTCCCCGAAGGTCTTAAGCTCGGGCTGTCTCGGGTACCTGGTTCTGCCGCCAGCTGGGTCTGAGCACCTGTCACACTGGCTGACTCAGGCTTCCCCACCACCAGCTGGACAGGAAGCTGTAGGCAATATGGCAGTTGCCTGCAGGGAGATCGGGGTCCGCCCTGCGAGTGCAGAGCGCAGCCGCTACTCTGTGCCCAACTCCTGCTTCAGGCCTGAGTCCCCGAAGGTCTTAAGCTCGGGCTGTCTTGGGTACCTGGTTCCGCCGCCAGCTGGGTCTGAGCACCTGGCACGCTGGCTCGGTCTGGCTTCCCCACCACCAGCTGGGTGGGAAGCTGCAGGCAATATCCTTAGGGGGATTCTTAATCTGTAATTATCATCCTTTCATTTCCCACTTCCTGTCTTGTTAATAGTTCTAATCTTAGAACTAGGAGAATTAAATGTCAGCCTCCTCTTGGCTTGGTAGGCTCTTGTACTGCTGCCTAAGTACCATCCACTTTTATGGCCATCAGTGTGGTCAGGAGCACTAGGTAGGGGCCTTTCTACCTGGTCTCAATGTTCCCAGTTCGGTGGTACAAGATGTATACCAATCCCCGACCTGGAAGCGATGTGGGATCGGCAGGTCTCCCTCTGTGGAGTAAGCTTCCTGGAGCTGTTCCCACGCTTGCTGCCTCACCCACTGAAGTGCCTCGAGTCTAGAGAATAAAGGCTGAGAAAACACCTAAAGAGCACAAAGGGTAGGGGAGATATCCAATTATTAACTCCAGTCTCTGTGGTCAATTTGGTGAGGGTCTCTTTCATTAGGGTTCCAGGAACTGTTCCTGAAGCCTTGTTACACAGATCCAGTAGCCTGTCTGGAAGCAGTGAGGAGTCTCTGACATGCCTGGAACATTAAGGCAGACAGTTTGAGCCAAATCTCATGTTGTTGTACCTCTTCTGGGAGGACCTAGTGGATAACAAAGGAGTTGGGTTAACAAAAAGGATCTCTAAGGGGGTCAGGTTAAAATGGCAGAGGCTATTCAGAAACAAGGGGAGAGGCACCTCACAGCCTAAGCCAGTCTCCAAGGTCAATTTAGTTAAGGTCTCTCACAGGGTTTTCCTCATTTTATCTAGCTGTCTTGAGCCCTGGGGACAGTACATCCAATAATGTTTCCAATTAGTTCCCAACATCTCTGTCAATTTCTGACTTTCCTTAGAAACAAAAACAAACATTTTTCTGATCCAATTACCTTGGGCACTCTGAAACTCGGGAAAATTTCTTCTAACCCTGGCAACTGCTTGCTGGGTAAAGTCTCAACCCATCTAGAGAAAATATCTACAAATGGTAGAAAGTATTCATAGCCATATTTTCCTGCCTTAGCTTTTATAAAACCTCTATATGCTCTAGGCTGCTCTCTTCTAGGTCTTTTGCCCTCTTTACTCTTTGCTGCATAAGCATTCACTTGCTGACATATGTCACACTGCTCTATTAATCCCTTAAATGACTTCATCTGTACATCTGGCCAGGTGAGTCCTTGGCTTACTTTCTGGGGAGTATAATTCTCCCTTCTTGTGTGCCCCTTCTCTTGATAATAGTTATTAGGGTGGCTAGCAATCTCAGTATTTTTTTTCTTTGGCATATTTTAAGTTAGGCTATCTCTTAATTTCATCCTATTTTTCAGTGGGTGTCTCTTGCAGAACCACAACCATTATAGGCTCCTTTATATCCATTCTTGGAGCCATTTGCTTTGCCTGGCTATTGCCCACTGAGTCTTTTGCCTTTCAACATCCTGGGCAGTGGGTAATACTCATGGTTGCTGGCTTCATTAGGGCATCTAAGAGGTCCAAAACTTCCTCCTGTTGGTTTCCTCTGATGTGAGCAGTTCTCTTGGCATATACACCTGTGGATGTGGGCTGCAGCAAAGGCATACCTGTTATCCATGTGGCTGTTGATTTTCTTGCTGTCTCCAAGTTCCAAGGTCTTGGTAAGGGCAGTTAGCTCCACTTTCTGCATTGACATGCCAGGGGGTAAAGATTCTTCTACCCAGATGCCATTTGTGCTGTTCACTATAGCAGTACCTGCTTGTCTCTATCCTTCAAGGAGAAAATTGCTCCTGTCTGTAGTGATTTTCAGCAGGGGTCAGTCTCTCTTTTTGGGCCAGTGAGCTGTGGCATGTTGGGCAGGAAGTATATCTGTACCCCCATTTTGGAGAGTAAGTCTTGCTCCAACAGAGAGGGTAGGAACAGTCTGGGGTGACCTTAAGTGAATGGGCTACACATCCCATCCCTATGTCCATTGTTCTTTGGGTAGTCCATGAACACATTTTTGTGCCACTGGCTTCTTGGACCCCAAGATTTTTTCTTGGAAACAGGGCCATTGGGTTGGAAGACCAAGTGTTAAGCTCCTGTGTTCATCAATAACAAAATAGGTTTCTCTTTCCCTCTCACAGTTATCCAGGGTTAGGGGAGGTGGTCAGAACATCCATCTCTCCTAGATATTTTCTTCACCCAGGGATAACACCTTTGCCATTTGAGGGCCATTCTCCCACGACCTGGGAGTTTCTGCTCCCAGCTTTTATTTGTTAGGGCACACTCTGGCCAAGTGGGCTCTCTCTGTATAGTACACACTTTGATCCCTTTCTGTATTTTAGCCAGGATTTTCTGTAGCTTCATTCTCTATCATTTTCTTCTTTCTTTTTCTCCTCTGTCTCCCTGTCTCAGCAAATTGCACTAAATCTCTCTACAAACTTTCTAAACAACCTGCACCAAATCCCGCCATATACCTTCTAAACAACCCACACCAAATCCCTCTAGTCTGGGTTCATAGGGTGTAAAGCAGAATGCTTCTATAAGCTGCTCTAGAAAGGCTGCCAGTGACTCATCTGGTCCCTGCTTAACCTCACATACCTTCATCAAATTTGTGGGCTGCCACACCCTCGAGACCTGCCAATGGAGTCTGGTGTTGGTCCTTCAAGTGCATCTTACCTTTCATCTGAGGGGGTATTCTTTTCTGGATTCCTGTATTACAAATATAACAGTCTCAAAGAGATTAATCAGTCTCTTGGGAAAAATATCCTTAGTAAGAGAGCTACTGTGGAATCAGGATAGGTGGTCTCAGATCTTCTCCTGCTCCACTCTGTGGTCCTCTCAAAAATATAAATTGAGCATATTATTTGTATTAGTCTGGGTTCTCTAGAGTCACAGAACATATGGGCAGTCTCTATGTAGTTAGGGAATTTGTCAATGACTTACAGTCTGTAGCCCAACTCTCCAAAAATAGTCAGCAGCAGCTGTGGATGGAAGTCCAAGGATCTTGCACTTGCTCAGTCCCACGAGGTAAGCCAGCAAGGAAGAATCAGTCTTCCCTCTTTCAATGTCCTTATATATGTCTCCAGTAGATGGTGTAGCCCAGATTAAAGGTATGTGTCTCCATGCCTTTAATCCCAGATGATCTTGAACTGGAATCCATAGCCATAATCTGGGATTAAAGGTGTGTGTCTCCGTGCCTTTAATCCCAGATGATCTTGAACTGGAATCCATAGCCACTATGCTTCAAGATCTCCTTGCTAAGTCCGGGTCAGAAACTTATATCTCTGAGCCTCCAGATTAGGATCATAGGTGAGCCTTCCAATTCTAGATTGTAGTTCATGCCAGATATAGTCAAGTTGACAACCAGGAATAGCTGCTACACTATTATCATTTTGTTAATTATAGACTATAAAATAGACCTAATACTGAGTCTCTGTCAATTAAACAGAACCTTTGTCATCTTTACTATCTTAAAAAATTATATGAATTAACACCTGACTCATGTTTTGGCTATAAATTTATGTCATCTGAAAATCATTTATTTAAATCTATATCAGCTTTCTCAAGATTAAAGAGTTTGGGCTGCCTATGAGACTAACAGTGTTCAACCCTATCAGAAATCCAAGAGTGACCAATATTAACTAAAAATATATAGAAAGCTTAACAGCTTCTAAGACTTAGCCAAATAATAGAGACTGGTGAAAACCTGAACAGTTTATACTTTAAAATGTTGGAGCATTGGTCTTCAGCCTTCTGGCACAAGAACATCTGACATGTTTAAAGAATCAGGACTTATTAAGCCATATAATAATCTACAGACACATTAAATTTGTCTGTAGATGAAGAGAGGCAATTTTGGCCTTGTGGCTCTCTCTCTTGCCATAACAGAAGCAACTCTATGCATGTCAGTTCCTTCAAGAAAAGGGGGGCTGTCAGGAGCACATTAGTCTCTACAACAAAAATAAATTACTTTAAACATCATATTCCATGGACTTCTGACATTTTTAAAACCAACTATCTATGTAAGGTAATGCGGACTGCTGTCTGTTCAACTATCTTCAGCTATTTCTGATTAAAACATTGAAAACACCCTAATAATAAACTCAGTGCTTTATATTTTTATTTGGCCCTAAACTCACAGGCTTAAACATCTCAGATCTATAATAATAACAACAAAGAAGGACTGGGTATAAATTCTGTACTTTTACATTTTTAGTATTTATACAAATGAAAACCTTGCTTTTTATATCAAAATAAAATCTGCATCAAATAAGAATGTATGCCTTGAACTTAATAACAATTTCTGTAATATAAATCTCAAAACAAGATTTTAGTATCACCAAGACAGGTTTTTGCTTAATATTTTAGAATCTAGTATTTTGGAGGTCTCCCTTATTTTGACCTCTTTCCAAGAGGAACAATATAACCACAAAGTTTAACATCATATCCATCATAATAATCTAAACAATTTAAAATAAATGAAATAGACCATCTGTATCAACTTAAACCCAGAATTCCCATATCTGCCACCTTGAGTGTCTTGTTAAGACTTATTTTCTCCACCAGAGGGCCTCAGAGCTCAAATATTTCAGTCTTTTTGTTCTAACATGGAGGGATTGAATAACATGACCTGATTTTGGCACCACAGAGAAAGAATTGCTTCTCAGTCGGTCTAAAGTCCAAACAATATCATCAGTCAACTAAGTCCAAGAACACAGAATAAGATACAAATCAACACCACACAGACAGCCTGACCCTGCCACCATCAGGCCTCTAGATTCAAGAACATAGAGCAAGCAAAATCTACATACAATTTGTCTCTAGATGAGCCCAGTTTCAGACACCAAATGTTCCTGCCCATTGCAGGAACCAAATACCAAAACACAGCTCTGCCATTAAGTTCTTGCATTTATAGACAGAGAAGAGCCTTCTCCAGGGTCCTCCAGACCCCTGCAGTTTCAACTGCCAGTCGAACTTTCTGCACCAGACAGGCTCGATAGACAAAGACACACAAAACAATGATGCACAAAACAGAAACGAACAGATCCAAGCCCTTGAAACCCGTCCATGTCTCCGACAAGCAGGCAAAAGAATTGGACAGCCGAAGAGAGGGAAGTTTCAACTTTCACAAAAGACCTTGGTCCTCTTGACCAGCACCAGGAGTCTACCAGGAATCCCTGGCACTCCTTACCTCCCAGAGCGTCCTCCAGGGCCACAGCTTGTGGCTTTCTCTAGCACTTCTACTAACCATGGTCCTCTGGCCCTCACAGGTCATATGAAAAAGTGCGAATCTCATCAGGTTCAAATTCAGAAAACAACAGGACAAACACTTAGGACACTCAGAACAAAGACACTGGCTGGCACACACACATTCCAGTGGGGATCCCCTTTACCTCCAAGTCGGTTCTCAGGTGTGAGGATTGTTCGCACTTCCCGGCCAATGCACCAAATGTAAGACCCAAAAGAAAAATCAGGGTGCCTCCAGCACCCCACGCCTCAGAAGGCGACACACCAGGTCATTCATGAGAAATGGTCTTGATGCAACAGCAAGAGAAATTTTATTCCAGAGACTCTGGGGTTCATAGCCATACACCACACAGGGGGAGAGGATATATATATATATATATATATATATATATATATATATTAAAAATGAGGTCCTGTGCCCCACTATTATAGCTTTCACATCATATTTGTCTCAAATACCTGGACAATGCACATTTATAAAATTATCCAGTATTTAAGCTTTATCAGCCCACAGTGACATTCAAGTATCCCCTGAAATTCAAAAATGCTTATGATCTCTTGCACTTATGGAGTTCAGCATGGAACAAATAATTACTTCAACACAATTAAGCCGAATTAACGTCAATATGTTTAGACTTCAGTGGCAAATTGATACTGTCCCAGAATACCAATTATGTCTAATAAAGATGAAGTGGAAGGAACATTAAGCTGAGGTTTCTCAGCTTTGAGGCTCTGCAAGGTGCTGCAGAACATGGGCTATCCTTCTAGACAAGTCTGGCCTTATGGCTTCATGCCACCAATACTTACCATTCCTGGAAAGCAGGACAGCCAGAAAATTCTGAGAAGAGAAATTGAGGTAGAGCAAGAGGGTGGGGGTTTGTGCTGTCATGAAACTCAGCATGATGATTTCCTTGAATGAAGCTGTATCTGTGTAAACAGCTGAAGTGGAAAGGCTTGCATTCTTGGTCACTGAATATGGCTCTTGAAACATGTATGTTACTGAGGTGCCAGAATCAAAAAGAGCTGAAATTTCTGAAAAAAAGAAAACAAGGTAGCATACTTTCAAACTTTCCAACATTTAGTCAATTACTTTGGGTAGCTGGAATAACTTCTTGTTGATTCCTCTGTATCAAGAAATGGGTGAGAGGTGTTAAGAAACTACACAATCTGCTTCTTGATGATTTTCGAAAGACTCAAACCCATTCTTATGCATATGTGCACATGTGTGGGTGTGGATTCATGTTGATATTGAAGACTAAGGGTTGG
The DNA here is from genome assembly GCA_964023405.1 of Apodemus agrarius. NCBI lineage: Eukaryota > Metazoa > Chordata > Mammalia > Rodentia > Muridae > Apodemus > Apodemus agrarius. The sequence goes on along the minus strand of OZ030017.1, from coordinate 101,525,381 downwards.
AAGTCCTCCCTTATCATTTTCCAATTTGTATTTTGAGACACTGAGCCTGGAGCTCATGGACTGGTTATATTGGCTGCTCATTGGGCTTAGAACTATTAAGATCTCACCTCCTCTAGTAACATATCTAGTTTTCTAAGTGGGTGCTGATGATCTACACTCAGACTCTTACGCTTGTATGACAAGAATTGTGCTGACAAAAACTATTCCCAAGTCCTTTGTAGCCATTGTTTGTAATTATAAATATGGCTGTGGAGGATAATGAGGGCATTCAACCATGTTTCTGTATTACCTTGTTATTTAGTGAAACTGTCTTTGTACATCACTGAAGAACAATGTCCTACAGGGTTTTAAATTATGTAATCTCTGTGTTATAAGAACATATAACTTAGGGATTAGGATATAGCTAGGTTGGATGATTAAATGTCTGCTGCACAAGTGCGAGGATGTGAGTTTGGATCTTCCATATCTACATTAAAAGATAGGCATGTTTGTGTGCATATTTCATCCTCACTCTGGGAAATTAAAGATAAAAAGTACCCTGGTGTTGGGAGATCCTGTACCAGCAGCCATCTTTGCTGCTGGTTGGACTGGGCAAGGGGACTCAGGTACCCTCGAATTTCTGAGTTTAAGATCTCTGGGGATGCAGGCCACCAGGCAGCGACCTACTCACAGGAGCTAGGCAGAGCAGCAGTTCCTGTGGGCCAGCCAGGTATGGGTTCTGGGCCCTGCAGGATATCCTGCACTCCACACCGCCACCATCTTTGCTGCTGTTTGGACTGGACAAATAGACCCAATTATTCAAGATATCCCGAGTTTAAGATCTCTGGGGACGCAGGCCACCAGGCAGTAACCTGCGCACAAAACCTAGGCAGAGCAGTGGTTCCTGTGTCCCAGCCAGGCATGGGTTCTGTGCCCTGCAGGGTATACTGCATTACCTGCCGCCACCATCTTTGTGCTACTTGGAATGGACAAGCAGACCCAGGTACCCGAGATATCCAGAGTTTAAGATCTCTGGGGATGCAGGCCACCAGGCAGCAATCTGCGCACAGGAGCTAGGCAGAGCACTGGTTCCTGTGTCCCAGCCAGGCATGGGTTCTGTACCCTGTAGGGGATTCTGCACTCCTTGATGCTGCCATCTTTGCTGCTGCTTGGTCTGGTCAAGCAGACCCAGGTACCCGACATATCCACAGTTTAAGATCTCTGGGGACACAGACCACCAGGCAATGACCTGCACACAGGAGGTAGGCAGACAAGCAGTTCAATTCCTGTTTGCCAGCCAGGCCTGGGTCTTGTGTCCTGCGGGGTAGTCAGCACTTTGAGGGTCTCCCAGCCACCATCTTCACTCCCTGACAGAGCAGACAAGCAGCATCAGGTCCACAGAGACAACCGAGAATAACATTGCTTGGAGCAAGATAGACCAGGAGTCCAACAGCACCCAAGAGGAGGGCAGCACATCAGCAATCTGTGCCAGGGGAAACCCAGTCATCCAGTGGTGGGGAAATAGCCTTACGAGGCCACAGGGGGTTCAAGCACCAGTCAGTGACTACAGGACCAACTAACGCTAGAGATAACCAGATGGCAAAAGGCAAACGTAGTAATGTTACTAACAGAAATCAAGGCAATACGGCTACATCTGAACCCAATTCTCCAACAGCAGTAAGTCCTGGATACCCTAACACACCAGAAAAACAAGATTTAGATCTAAAATCACTGGTCATGATGCTGTTAGAGGAACACAAGAAGGACATAAATAAATCTCTTAAAGAAATACAGGAAAAATGGATCAAAAGGTAGAACACAAAAATCTGTTAAAGAAATTCAGGAGAATACAGATCAAAAGATAGAAGCCAATAAGGAGGAAATGAAAAATCACTTAAAGAAATACACGAGAATGTAGGTCAATAGGCAGAAGTCATTAAAAAAGAATCACAAAAATCTCTTGAAGAATTATATGAAAACACAAACAAGCAAGTGAAAGATTTGAGCAAAACCATCCAGCATCTAAAAACAGAAGGAGAAACTACTAAGAAATCACAAAGTGAGACAAATTTGGAGATAGAAAACCTTGGGAAGAAATAAAGGGCCAGAGATGCAAATATCAACCATAGAATAAAAGAGATAGAAGAAAGAATCTCAGATGCCAAAGATACCAATAAAACCATTGACTCAACAGTCAAAGAAAATGCAAAATACAAAAAGCTTATAACCTAAAACCTCCAGGAAATCCAGAACACAATGAGAAGACCAAACTTAAGAATGTATAGATGAAAGTGAAGATTTACAACTTAAAGGGCCAGCAACCATCTTCAACAAAATTATGGAAGAAAACTTTACCAACCGAAAGAGAGAGAGATGCCCATGAATATACCAAAAGCCTACAGAACTCCAAACAGACTGGACCAGAAAAGAAATAACTTCTGTCACATAATAATCAAAACTCCAAATGTACTAAAAAAAAGAAAGAATATTAAAGTCAGTAAGAGAAAAAGGCCAAGTACCATATAAAGGAAGACCTATCAGAATTACACCAGACTTCTCACCAGAGACCATGAAATCTAGAAGATCTTGAGCATATCTCATATAGACTCTAAGAGAACACAAATTTTAGCCAAAACTAATATAACCCAGCAAAACATTTGCCATAGATAGAGAAACCAAGGTATTCCACGACAAAACCAAATTTGCACGATATCTTTCCACAAACCCAGCCCTACAAAGGATAATAGGGGGGAAACTCCAATACAAGCAGGGAAACTACACCCTGGAAGAAGCAAGATAGAAACATCCTCTCATCAAACACCAAAGAAGATAACCTCTCAAATATAAAAAAATAACTTCAAAAATTACAGGAAGTACTAATTACTATTCCTTAATATCTCTTAACATCAATGGGCTCAATTCCCCAATAAAAAGACATAGACTAACTGACTGGATATGGAAATAGGAACCTACATTTTGCTGCATACAGGAAACACATCTCTGTGTAAAAGACAAAAACTATCTTAGATTAAAAGGCTGGAAGACAATTTTACAAGCAAATGGTCTCAGGAAACAAACCAGACTAGCCATTCTAATATCAGATAAAATTGGCTTTCAACCTAAAGTCATCAAAAGAGACAGGGAAGGACACTTCTTCCTGGTCAAGGGAAAATCCACCAAGAAGAACTCTCAATTCTGAACATCTATCTATGCTCCAAATGCAAGGGTACCCTCATTTATAAAACAAACTTTACTAAAGCTCAAAGCACACATTGCACCTAACATGATAATTGTGGGTGACTTCAACTATCCACTCTCCTCAATGGTCCAATCAGGAAACCAGAAACTAAACAGGGACACAGTGGAACTAATTGAAGCTTTGGACCAATTAGATTTAACAGATATATTTAGAACATTTCATCCTAAAGCAAACGAATATACCCTTTTTTCAGCACCCCATGGTATATTCTCCAAAATCGACCATATAATTGGTCACAAGACAGACCTCAACAAATATAAGAAGATTGAATTAATCCCATGCCTCCTATTAGATCACTATGGAGTAAGAGTGGTCTTCAATAGCAACAAAAACAAAAGAAAGCCCACATACACATGGAAACTGAGCAATATTCTACTCAATGATTCCTTGTTCAAGGAAGAAATGAAGAAAGAAATCAAAGACTTTTTAAGAATTTAATGAAAATGAAGGCACAACCTAGTCAAATCGATGGGACACAATGAACGCAATGATAAGAGGAAAACTCATTGCCCTGAGTGCCTCTAAAAAGAAACTGGAGAGAGCATATACAAGCAGCTTAACAGCATACCTGAAAGCCCTGGAACAAAAAGAAGCTAATTCACCCAGGAGGAGGAGAAGACAGGAAATCATCAAACTCAGGGCTGAAATCAATCAAGTAGAAACATACAGAACCATACAGAGAATCAACAAAACCAGGAGCTGGTTCTTTGAGAAAATCACCAAATAGATAAACCCTTAGCCAGACTAAACAAAGGACACAGAGACAGTATCCAAGTTAACAACATTAGAAATGAAAAGGGAAATATAACAACAGAAATGCATGAAATCCAAAACATTATCACATCCTACTACAAAAGTGTATTATCAACAAAACTGGGAATTTGGTGGAAATGGACAATTTCCTAGACAGATTCCAAACATCAAAATTAAATCAGGATCAAATAGATCAGCTAAACAGTCCCATAAACCTTAAAGAAATAGAAGGGGTCATAGAAAGTCTTCCATCCAAAAAAAAATCACAGGACCAGATGGATTCAGTTCAGAATTCTATCAGACCTTCAAAAAAGACCTAACATCAATACTCTTCAAACTATTCCACAAAATAGAAACAGAAGGAACTCTACCCAATTCGTTCTATGAAGCCACAAGTACCCTGATACCAAAACCACACAAAGATCCAACAAAGAAAGAAAACTTCAGGACAATTTCCCTTATGAATATCGATGCAAAAATACTAAATAAAATTCTTGCCAACCTAATCCAAGAACACATCAAAACAATCATCCACCATGATTAAGTAGGCTTCATCCCAGGGATGCAGGGATGGTTCAATATAGGGAATTCCATCAATGCAATCCACTATGTAAACAAACTCAAAGAAAAAAACCAACATGATCATTTCATTAGATGCAGAAAAATCATTTGACAAAATTCAGCATCCTTTCATGATAAAAAGTCTTGGAAAGAATGGGAATTCAAGGCCCATACCTATACATAGTAAAAGCAATTTACAACAAACCAGTAGCCAACATCAAACTAAATGGAGAGAAACTTGAAGCAATCCCACTAAAATCAAGGACTAGACAAGGCTGCACTCTCCCTCCATATGTTTTCATTATAGTACTTGAAGTTCTAGCTAGAGCAATTAGAAAACATAAGGAGGTCAAATTGATACAAATTGGAAAGGAGTCAAACTATCACTATTTGCAGATGATATGATAGTATACTTAAGTGACCCAAAAAACTCCACCAGAGAACTCCTACAACTGATAAACAACTTTAGCAAAGTGACTGGTTATAAAATAAACTCGGGCAAGTCAGTAGCCTTCCTATACTCAAAGGGTAAGCAGGCTGAGAAAGAAGTTCAGGAAATGACACACTTGACAATAGCCACAAGCAATATAAAGTATCTTGGTGTGACTCTAAGCAAAAGAGTGAAATATCTGTATAACAGGAACTTCAAGTCTTTGAAGAAAGAAATTGAAGAAGACCTCAGATGATGGAAAAATCTTTCATACTCTTGGATTGGCAGGATTAATATAGTATAAATGGTCATCTTGCCAAAAACTATCTACAGATTCAGTGCAATCCCCATCAAATTCCCAAATCAATTCTTCCCAGACTTAGAAACAACAATTCTCAAATTCATCTGGAATAAAAAACCCAGGATAGCTAAAACTATTCTCAACAATAAAAGAACTTCTGGGGAAATCAATATACCAGACCTCAAGCAGTACTACAGAGCAATCATGTTAAAAACTGCATGGTATTGGTACAGTGGCAGGCATGTAGATCAATAGAATAGAATTGAAGATCTGGAAATGAACCTACAGAAGTATGGTCAAAAATTGATCTTTGACAAAGGAGCTACAACCATCCAGTAGAAAAAAGATAGCCTTTTCAACAAATGGTGCTGGTTCAATTGGAGGTCAGCATGTGAAGGATTGTGAATTGATCAACTAATCTCCTCGTACTAAGTTCAACTCTAAGTGGATCAAGGACCTCAACATAAAACCACACACACCGAAACTAACAGAAAAGAAACTCGGGAAGACCTTTGAGGACATGGGCACAGGGAGAAAGTTCCTGAACAGAACATCAGTAGCTTATGCTCTGAGATCAAGAATTGACAAATGGGACCTCATAAAATTACAAAGCTTCCGTAAGGCAAAAGACACTGTTATAAGGACAAATGGGCAACCAACACATTGGGAAAAGATCTTCACCAACCCTACATCTGACAGAGGGCTAATATCCAATGTATACAAAGAACTCAAGAAGTTAAATCCCAGAAAATAAATAACCCTATCAATAATGGGGTACAGAGCTAAACAAAGACTTTTCACCTGAAGAAATTCAAATGGCTGAGAAGCACCTTAAGAAATGCTCAGCATCATTAGTCATTAGGGAAATTCAAATCAAAACAACCCTGAGATGTCACCTCACACCAGTCAGAATGGCTAAGATTAAAAACTCAGGAGACAGCAGGTATTGGCAAGAATGTGGAGAAAGAGGAATGCTCCTCCACTGCTGGTGGGATTGCAAGCTGGTGCAACCACTCTGGAAATCAGTCTGGTGGTTCCTCAGAAAACTCGACACAATACTTCCAGACAACCCTGCCATACCACTCCTGGGCATATATCCAGAAAACTCCCCAGCATGCAGTAAGAATACATGCTCCACTATGTTCATAGCAGCCTGATTTATAGTAGCCGGAAACACAAAAGAACCCAGATGTCCCTCAATGGCGGAATGGATACAAAAACTGTGGTATATATACACAATGGAGTACTATTCAGCCATTAGAAACAATGAATTCATGAAATTTTTAGACAAATGAATGGAGGTGGAGAACATCATACTAAGTGAGGTAACCCAGTCTCAAAAGAATACCCATGGTTTGCACTCACTGATAAGTGGATATTAGCCTAGATTCTTGGAACACTAAAGACACAATCCACATACCAAATGATGTCTGAGAAGAAGGAAGGAGTGGATCCTGGTTCTGGAAAGGCTCAATGAATCTGTGTAGGGGAATACCAGAACAGGGAAGTGGGAAGGGGTGGATGGGGGAACATGGGGAGGGAAACGGGCATGTGGATGTTTGGGGGGTGGGTAACCAGGAAAAGGGAAATGAAAGGTAAATAAATAATATATGCAATTTAAAAAAAGAAATGTTCAACATCATTAGTTATTATGGAAATGCAAATCAAAACAACCCCGATATTTCATCTCACACCAGTCAGAATGGCTAAGATTAAACACTCAGGAGATAGCAGGTGTTGGAGAGGATGTGGAGAAAGAGGAACACTGGTGGGATTACAAGATGGTACAACCTATGGAAATCAGTCTGGTTGTTCCTCCGAAAATTGGGCATGACACTTCCAGAGGACTCTGGCATACAACTGCTGGGCATATACCCAGAGGATTCCCCTGCAGGAAACAAGGATACATGTTCCACTATGTTCATAGCAGTCTTTTTTATAATAGCTAGAAGCTGGAAAGAACCCAGATGCCCCTCAATGGACAAATGGATACAGAAAATGTGGTATATTTATACAATGGAATACTACTCAGCAATTAAAAACAACGAATTCATGAAATTTGTAGGCAAATGGTTGGAACTGGAAAATATCCTAAGTGAGCTATCCCAATCACAAAAGAATACACATGAAATGCAATCACTGCCTTTAATAAGTTGCATAATAAGTTGCATAATAAGTTGATATTAATTAGTCCAGAAGCTCTGAATACTCAAGTCACAATTAGCTAATCATATGATTCCCAAGAAGAAGAGAGGAAAGGGTCCTGGTCCTGAAAAAGACTTGATCCAGTATCGTAGGGGATTACCAGAACAAAGAAAGGGAGAGGTAGATTGGAGAATGGGCAGAGGGAAGAGGGTTTATAAAACATATGGTGAAGGGGGAACTTGGAAATGGGAAAGCATTCGGAATGTAAACAAAGAATATAGAAAAAAGTTTCAAAGTTCAACTTGTATTAACATTTAAATAAATATGAAAATAGTTATAGGAACACTTAAAAAAAGAACCCTGGTGTCCACTATCTAATCTAGCAACTACTGAGTGCCACATTTTGAAGAGCAACTGAGCAAGATATCAGTTATTGATTCCTGATCTCTACATACATGTATATGCGCACATGAATACACACACATACATACACAATCCCACACACATATATAAACATACTGCAAATATACAAAAACAAAGAAGAAAAGGACATAACAAGCTAAGTTCATCTCAGTATCCTCCATGAATTATGTCTTTTGATTGATGGTATGTTTGTCAATGTGTTGAAATATTTATTCTCTCACATTTCAGGCTCCTTTGAGCTAACAATAAGTCTATCTTCTTGTGGACAGATGTAAAAAAACGTTGCTTTTTATAGAAGATTTCTTAGATCTATAAGCACCCATCTGCATGGAAAACTGTGTGGTAAACTCAAGTTTATATGGGTATGATAGGTTTCGTTTCTTCCCAAAGAAAGAGACAGTGTTCCTAATCCCCCCTCAAAATTCTCTGGCTAAGTGTGGGACACTAAGACCTATCTTAGTTTTCCTTCCCAAGGCTCTCTATCCAGTGTGTGTATGTGTGTGTGTGTGTGTGTGTGTGTGTGTGTGTGTGTGTGTGTGTGTGTGAAATTCTGTTAACAGTTTATAGTAGTGCTACCTAATTCACACTTTGTGTTTATTCATAATGACTATCAGACATGGACTACTAGTGTAATTTGGGGAAATGTTAAGAAGTAGTGTTCTGCCTTCATCAAGCAAGTTATATCATTGTATGTTGTGTTAAAACTATAAATCAGATAAATATAGCTATGCAAATGTTGGCTCATCATCTGCTTAATACCTGTGTTGTCCTTATGGACATATGACCTGCAGTTCAAGCTCATATTTTCAAGCTAACAAAATAAAGGCTTGGTCATATGTTTGAGTATATGCTCAAGTATATATTTTATTTACAATGAATGAAAAGCATATTATATATGGGCATGGAAAATATGATTTTCCTTTTATGACAAGAAATTAAAAATAAATAAAAACTTTTATAATCAGATACGTAAAAAAATTAGCATTCTGGTTCTATTCCTGGAGCTAGTCTTAATTATTTCTAATATTTATGTATAAATTGTTTCAGTGTAAAGCTGAACTCAGCAGTAGGTGGAGATCCTGCTACTCGTCCAATTTTTTTGTTTTATAACACGAGATGAAGGCACTGAAATAGGTTTCATTTTCCCATAGATAAATTATAAATAAAATCTGAGGCACATTTAGTAAATGTTATATTTTATTGTTATTTTAGATTGAGATAACATTTCAAAAAATAGTTAGTGCTAGTACTTAGGGATAAATTGCATAAAATGTATAGTATTCATTGATGACTAAACTTGATCCCTTCTATAAAACTCCTGGATTTCCCACACATAATCAATTGAGGTTAAGTGCACAAATATTACCTGCACAGTGAGAATGTAAATTAATGAGAACCTGAACTTAGACTATTTCCAAAAAGGTCCAGTGGTAGATGAATTAAATAAGAGAAGAGAGTGTATACAATGAGAAAAGTTGCAATAGTTAAAACTGCTGCTTACAAACATTTATGACATTTGCAGAAATGCTTCTGGGATGAAATAAAGCAAACCTGTGGCATAAATAAAACTCATATCATGATCTCTACTATATAAAATGTAAGTAATTTTAAAATGATTATGTGTATTTAAATGAGGTTTAGCATTATAAATTTGTCCATAAGTTTACAAATTTATTATCTAGCACTTTTATTAAAAATGTATTTTTGTAGTAGGACTGGATTTTCAGTCAACAAAAGAAGAGTGCTGAATTCAAAGGCATTTACATTCATAAATGCTCCCCTGAGGCAAAACAATAATATCAAAGATGCCAAGGTGGTTCAGACCATAGCCCTAGGGCCACATGCTACAATGAAAGAAGGTACTCCTGAAAGTGCCCTGGCATGCTGACACATGCACACCCATACACACACAAATAAATATAATTTATATTTGTGGAGATAAACAATGGAATCATGCAAGAGCACAATTTTACAACAAATAATAAAGATAATGCAAAATGTAACATGATCCTCAAAAAAAGATATAAAATTATAGAAAGAAGATACTTAAAATAAATATTTAGAAGAAATTATAGGTAAAATTTTCATTTCCTCAAATACAACACCTATTTCTCATGAATGACAGTAAATGTAGAACCAGTAAAAGAAATAAATGTTAAATTGAGTTTTAACAGAATGAAGGATATTTCTGTTTCTCTAAGCCATTGTTAGTATGACTTTGAAGCGAATCTGGGAACTCCAATCCCCTCTTTCACTTCTGCTATACAAAAAGCTATAAGAAATAGATTTTTTTCTGTCATACTTGCCCTCAATGATGTCCCATGTCAACATAACCCTATCAGAGCCAAGGCACAGTTGGCTGAAATCTCTGAAATTTTAAGCCCAGATGAAATTTTTTCTTTGTCATAGCATTACAAGGAATAGAAAGTCAGTAATTTGGTCCAGTCCTTATAAAGGAGAACATGTTCTCTTATTTCTGATATTACACAAGTTTATAAACTATACATCCTTGACATACAGGATGCTGCACTAGGTTTTTTTTGTTGGTGGTGGTGGTGGATTTTAGTTTTTGTTTTTGTTTTTTGTTTTTTTTTTTTTTTTTGGATTTGGTTTTTTTGAGACAGGGTTTCTCTGAATAGCCTTGGCTGTCCTGGAACTCACTCTGTAGACCAGGCTGGCCTCAAACTCAGAAATCCACCTGCCTCTGTCTCCCAGAGTGCTGGGATTACAGGCATGTGCTACCACCACCCAGTGATGCTGCACTAGGAAGCAGAGAGGAATGCCTCAGCAGAGAGCGCCTTCTACTCATGGATCTTTTTGGCTACTTGGTTCTATTTTTCAGTTGTCCATCACTTTTACCTGAACCAATTGTCAAGACAAATATTTGTTTAGGAAGGATTTTTTACTACCATTGTTTATGCAGGTGATTATTAATTTGAATATGAAGGTAGAAATTGGAAACAGTGGAGTAGGTAAGGCTAAGAAATACATATTTCTTTACTTAACTTATGGATCAAAATGAGAAACCCTGCATTTTAACAGATGTGAGCAATAGTTGGGGCACTATTCCTGGAGAAGAAGGAATACAAATGTTACAGAAAAAATGAACTTGTAATAAGGAGGCTAAACTGGATGTTTGAATAATATTCCTTGAGAAATGCAGGTAGGCCCACTGTTCAAGTCCTCCCACCATTAGAAGATTTTGACATAGATGTTACAGTACACTGTTTGTATATCATAGTGTCATGTTTGGTGCTTTGCATCTGCATGTGCTTGATATAATAATGGATGCACTCAAACTTTTCAGAGATTGATAGCAGAGATCTCCACTTGTGAAAACTGAGAGAACTTTTCTTCAAATCAGTTTAAAATGTATTTGCTTATTCTTCAAGAATGTTATATGTGCTGTCTTTTTTAATTTTCATTGCCTTGACAGAGGTCAGTTTAAACCACGAGGAGGAAAACTTCAATAGAGCAAGTTCCACCACCAGATTGTCCTGTAGGCAAGTCTATGGGAGACTTTTCTTAATGATTGATGTAAGAAGTCCCAGACTACTTTGAGCAGTGCCATCTTTGAACTGGTGGTGATGGATTATCCAAGAAAGAAATCAAAGCAAGTACCTCACCTGGGTCATGGTCTTATCTTCTGACCTGTAAGCCCAATAAGCTATTTCCTCCCCAAATTCTTTTGGTCATAGAATTTTTCATAGCTAAAAGACAATGGGATAATATTGTATTTTGCTATGATAAATTCAAAAGACAATAAATTGCAATTGAAAATGGAAGCAGGTTTATGGAATATTGCTGAGGTAGATCTGTACATGCTCTTTTGGGGAGGATTGTGGGATACATTTGGCACTTTGTGCTGGATGAAGTCATTATAGGCCCAGAATCTATTAGGCTATATGTAAGGATCTGAAACATAATGTTGAGAGTCAAGAAGATGATAGGGGTCTGGCTTGTTACATTTCAGGGGAAATAATAGACTCTATCAGGAGTGATTATGTGATATTTTTGTAGTAATGATCTCTGGGGGTGTTTCATGTGGCTAACTGAGGTAAGAGTTACTGGATATTTGTGGTGAGGGACAGCTGTGATTAATAAAAGACCAGCAAAATAATTTTTAAGCATTTACTCAGGGTTAGCACACCAAGGTGCAGGCCAGAGGAACAAAAGTAAAATTTCAAGCTGGTATTAAACATGGTATTATATAAGACTCTTCCAGATGATACTGGTTTTTGTTGAATGAAATGTCAATACTGAAAGAGTCATGGAGAAAACCTGAAGTATGGCAACAGGCCAGGAAGGGCCATTGGTAATGGTATAAACTAAATTACACTAGAACTCCCAAGACCGAAGGTTGTATTAGAAAAAGATGAAATTTGGCATGATGTGGTAGTCTCAAAGTCACAAAAGAGAGGCCAGGAAGGCACTAGTGATGCTAGGTACCCCATCAATTTTAGAGAAGTTAGTACTGAAGGACCACATTCAAGGTAAGTATTATCTAAAAGAAGGAGTATACCGGAGTCTAGGAGAGGAGCTATGTGTATTACAAACAGGAGAGTCAAAGAAGTGGAGCTGTCTAGGCCATTGGAAGCCAAGATCATGAGTAGGTACCAGGTGACAAGTACTGAATTTTTTACAATCTACTTTTAGTTTTGTTTTGCTTTGATATTGACTGTACCGTGTTTCTGCTGCCCAACCCTTCAAATAAGGAAGAATGTAACTTATTTGTTATATTAGAAGTATACATACTTTAGAGACCTTGGACTTTTAGAGAGACCAGATATTTAAAGGACTGAAATTTTAAAATTATTTGAATTTTTAATAGTCATGAGACTTTTAAAAGTCGATACTAATATGGATTATTAGAGACGAATGATAAAGGAAAAAGTTATGATTTTAAACAATGTATTGGTATGTCAATTAGTCTAGGATCAATTGTCCTTGTTAATATTTGTCAACTTGACAGAGGCCCTGGTATTCTGGGAAGAAAGAGCTTCAATTAAAAACATGACTCTATCAGACTGGCCAACAGGCAAGTTTGGGTATTTTCCTAATTGATGGTTGGTGTAGAATAGCAGGACATGTCCCATTGTAGGCTGTGAAACCTGAGGCAGATGGCCCTGGGTGTACAAGGAAGCAGGCAGAGCAAGTCAGGAGGACCAGGCCAATAAGCAGCATGCCGGCATAGATTTTACTTTATCTCTTGCCTTTCAGTAACTAAATTGATTTTCTCAGATCTTGTCCTTTGGCCTATAAGACAACTAAACTCTTTCCTCCATGAGTCACTTTTGTTCATGGCATTTGTCACAGCACCAGAAAGCAAAGATACAAATAAAATGCATTTTGTTCACACACCTCCAACTCCTTCTCCCTTCATGACATCTAGTGCCTCCTAACTTTATATTATTTATTCATTTATTCAACTGCCGCTGATTCTGGTTAATGGTGACTTTATTAGCATACATGAAAGACCATCTAAGGGAGAATGGGCACCACATCAGTAAAGAAACTGACTCTTCCTGACTAATGATTATCAACAGCCAATAGATTCTCAGCTAGGGATGGAGCCTCTCAAACATCTCCAAGACACTTGTTGGAATACTGATAGATTAATCTTTTATAGGTTATATGTAAGAAATTGCAATTGTTGTGATTTTATGAGCTCTTATCTGAAAAATGTATTGTTAAGATAGCTCAATGGGTAAAAGTTCTTCTCATCACACTGGAAGACCTGAATCTTGGACCCAAATAACAAATGGGAAAGTCATTTAGCAGAAATTTTCCTCTAACCTCCATGTGTGTGCTGTAATAGCTGTATTCTCCCCCAAAATGTAAATAAATGTAATAGAAAAAACTTCAATGTTTTGTCTTTAGTGAAAACTGTTGCGATGAGACCCGTTTTATTCATTTCAAGTTCTGATGTATTGTTTACCATGCCTGGTCCTAATGATTGCTGTGATATTTTCTTTTCTCAAGTTTTTTTAATATTTCCTTGCAATAGCAAGCAAATAATTCCAAATAATTTAAGAGATCAGCATGAGTAAAGAGAGAAGTTAAATTACAGGACCTACATGAAGCTTAAGAGGAAAGAAGACCAAAGATTGGATGCTTCAGTCTTACTTAGGAAGTAGAGGATGGGAGGGCCTTAGGAGGAAAAGGAGAGGGGGAGGAGAAAAGAGGGAAAGAATCAGGTATGGGAGGAGTTGGAGGAGATATACAGAAGGTCAGGAAATTAAACAAAGCTGTGTAGCACTGGGAGATGTGGAACTGGGGGTAGCAATCAGAAAATACCAGATGTTAAGAAAACAAGAGCCTCCCAGAACTCCATGGGGGATGGCATTAGCTGAAATATCCACAAAAGGGAGACTGAACCTGTTGAGACCATATCCAGAGATTAGGCATGTCCCCCATCCCCTGGTTGAGGGATGGGACTACCCACCCATCTCCAAAATTTTAACCCAGAATTGCTCCTGTCTAAAGGAATCACAGGGACAAAGAGTAGAGGAGAAACTGAAGTAAAGGCCATTCTGAGACCGCTCCATCTGAGGATCCATTCCACCTGCAGACACCAAACACAGACACCATTGATGAAGCCAAGAAGTGCTTGCTGACAGGAGCCTGATACAGTTGTCTCCTGAGAGGCTCCGCAAGATCCTGAACAATACAGATATGGATGCTCACATCTTACCATAGGACTGAGCTCAGGGTCTTCAATGAAGGAATTAGGGGAAGAACTGAAGGAGCTGGAGGGGCCTTAGCTGGTATCAATGGGAGAGGAGGCCCTTGGTCCTGTGAAGGCTTGATGCCCCAGTGTAGAGGAATGCTAGGGCAGTGAAGCAGGAGTGGCTAGGTGGGTACGGGAGCACACTCATAGAAGCAGGGTAAGGGGGGATGGGACAGGGGATTTGCAGAGGGGAAACTATGAAAGGGTAAAACATTTGAAATGTAAATAAATAAAATATCCACTTTAAAAATACAGGATTCTTCAAGGGAAACACTGGGCCCTTTTATTTGAACTTAGAGAGAAGTTAGACTAAATAAACTACTGCTTGGTGGAGGAGCTTGAAATTTTTCTTTTATGGCTTAAGGGAAGGCTATGTTGTTGAACTGCTTAAAGTATGATCATCAAAACCTATGTTAAAAAATAACTTACATAGTGGTGGCTACAATGTCTATGCTGGAGAGACAGAGTCTCCCACATTTTTGTAGCTTGCTGGCTAACCAGACTAGTCCACTGGAGAGTCTATGCAAGTGAGAGACACTGAATTAAAAAACAGAGTAGATGCTACCTATGGAATGTATGCCCATTTGTCCTATTTACTATACACAGATACTTATTCCTCATACATAGGAATGTGTGTGTGTGTGTGTGTGTGTGTGTGTGTGTGTGTGCATGTGCATGGGGACACATACACATAGAGGCACATATACACAAACACCAAAAAGGACACTGTCTTTATGAATTGGTAAGAGTCTAGTGGAATTACAAAGTCCTGCAGTTAAAATATTTCATCTAAATATTGAATACTATTGTTGAATATTGTTTTCACTAGGTCTCAGCAAATTTCATTTTTGTGAATAAAAGAAATGTTAAAAATCCTAGGAAGGTTATAGTAAACAACCCTTTTATTTTACTTTTTCTCATTGACACATTCATTTAAATGAAGATGGCTTAAGTGTTTCTATTCTTTGCACTCAATTCTTTTGATCCTTTGATACATTTTCCAATTAATATACTAGAACTAGAAATCTAAGTATGTCATTAAACACAAATAGATGATCCACTGTTAGTCTTCATCTGATCTTTCAGCCTGGATGATGTGTCCATTTTCAATTATTACTGAGCACAACAGAGCCAACTAAGCCAGTGAATATAGAAGACCAATACATCAATATGATTATGTTGATGAGTTATGCAGAGTCTAAACATGAGAAAACTTTCTGAAAGCACCAAGTGTGAACACTGTTTAGAGCATGGTAAAGGTTGGTTTGTCAATGCCATGTCGGCACTACATTGCCACAAATAAAAGTAATTGTGTAGCTTAGCTTGCCTGCAGGTATAGGTATTATTAGTTTAAACATGGCATGTGGGTAGTAAAGCATTACAAGTAATAGCAATGGTCTGGAGTGACTAAGGGCACATAATCATTGGCCATCGTATTTGTGTGTTAGGGAACCACATGCAGTAGTGGCATGTATCCCTACCATACCTTTCTGGCAAAAAGGTCCTTCATATGGTGAGTTGGTACAGTCACAGGAGTAACCACTATGTTTCTCCACACACTTGCCCCCATTGCGGCAATTGCTTCCATAGCTGCTGCAGTGACCTGGACAGCCAGGTCTGACTCCAAATGTGACCTTTGCTCTCTCTTCCAGGTCTGCTTTATGCCCATTCAAGAGTAAAGAACGGATGCATCCAAGAAAGCCTTTCTGTCTTGATGATGTTCCTCCTAATGGTGAAAAAGAAGAGGGAAAACATGTAATAAAGTTTCATAGATTTAATACATAGGTGTAGCTCATAGATCACAGAGACTCAAGTTGCTCCCTCTTCCAGAAATCATTCTAAATCTCACTAAGGGCTCTCACTATGGACAGAATGAAAGAGGCTCCTGTGGTCACAACTCTTCCTCTTTCCTTTGTAGCTGCAAACAAGGGACAAAGGATGTCCTTTCACTATTGCCAAGTTATTAGAGACTTAAGTTCAAGCTAGAGTCTGATGATGTCTAAAATGTATAATAGAGCATTTGGTGTAGGCCTTAGTCCTGTCTTCTTGGAAATCTATAGTAATAAGATGCTTCCTTTTTTAATGGACCTAAGATCTGCTCTTATAGCATTAATGGGCCAATAAGGCTTTTGTTGTCATGAAGCTAATACTCTTCAAAGGAAGCTTATCCAAGTGATAATTTCATCTCAGCTTTCATCTGTCATTCTTTAACATCTTATTCCATGAGAGTAATATCTTTTTTGTAACACTAACCTATAGTGCTACTCTCAGCTCAGCAAAACTTTTCTTTAAGTTCCCAGTAAAAGAAAGTTGTTAAAACAAAAACAAATAAACAATAACAAAAAACAAACCAAACAAATAAGAAACCTGAATTCAGTCCAGGGACTTGATTCATTTGGTAGACTGCTTGCCTATCATGCAAAAAGCCCTGAGTTCAATGCCCACTATTACTGAATAAACTATTTATCACAATGGATGTCAATAATTTTAGCCTTCAGGATGTGATAATAGGAAAATCAGAATTTACATGTCATCTTTGGCTACGTAACATGTTCAAGGCCATCTTTGGATCCATGAAGCATGTTTCAAAGAAAAATTATCATGAGAGAGGGAAAGACTGAGAGGGAAACATAGCTCTTCTTAAAATGCTAAAGAATGAATCTTTACAAGACCATGGTCCCTATATGAATAAAATATGGCATGTACTGTGTTTCATCTGAAATAAAAGAGATGCATTCAGATTGTCTCTTCTGGCCACTTTCAAAGAAAGATGTTAGATCTATCACAGTGACAAAATTGTAACATATCCCCATTTGCTTATACAGTACAAGATTAGGAACTGTAAGAGGGAAAGATGGGTGTTGGTCTTCAATTCCAGGTCACACACTGGTTAGCCATATTGACAATTGAATCACTTAAGTTTAAGCAATTCCATTTATTATTCCATATTTTTTGTAGTAAAGCTCACAACACAGCATAGAAAACACTTTGTGTTCAGTTAGTACTGTCTTCTTAGCCTTCCCTTGAAAATCAGAATCAGTAGAAGTATTATGCATTATCTGAGTTTTGCTCCTAGAGCTTACTAATAAAATTCCATCTAGCAGATTTTCAAGATTATATTCAGACTTGGGCTATAATCTGACTCTTAGCAAACATCTAGATGTGTCAGAAGGGGTTTCAATACATTCCATAAAGCATTGAGCAGATTTAACTTTCACATTGTTTTGTTCACATAGAAAACCCAGCTCTTCATTGAAGTAAGAGAGTATGTATGTTAAGACACAACAAACACAGCTAAATTCCATTAGCCTGTATGTGTGCAGTGCTGAGAATTCTAGGAGACCACAGAAAAGGCAGAGGCCAATTCTGGCTTTTGAAAACTGGCAATTATTGTCCAACCCTTGAACTCAAGGTCAGATCATAGATGAATTGAGAGTGCAGAATAATCATTGAGTTCTGCCAAATGTACTAATGGGGGGAAAAGAAAGAGGAGGAGGAAGGAAAAAAGAGGTGAGAGAAGGTACAGGAGAAACGCTGAGGGCAGTAGCCACAAATAAATTATTTTCAATGTTTATCTGCTATCTTAACTGAAACTCATTCTTCCTTAACAACTTCTGCCACAACTCTATTAAATTTTACTTTACAACAGCAGTTCTCAATCTGTGGTTCATGACCCCTTTAGGGGTAAACCAGCTTTCAGTTTCACATGTGCAATATCTTGCATACCAGATATTTACATTACTATTCATAGCAGTAGAAAAATTACAGTTACAAAGTAATACCAAATATAAATTTATGGTACAACATGAAACATTAGCCATACTGAGATCTGCTCATCTAGAAAGTAACTAGATCTGTATTTGTGCTTATCAACATGGTTAGAATCATCATATCTAATTTGCTGTCTTAGACAAGAAATATGTCAACAAGGAAAATAAAGTCATAAATGGGGACTGGGAAGTTGGGTCAATCAGAAAAGTGTTTGCCTTATCAGCATGAAGACCAGTGTTTGACCCTCAGAACCAATGAGAAACCTAGGTTATGGGGTGGAAGCACACAATATCATTAATGTAAGATGTGAGGTAGAAACAGGCAGATCATTGGAAGCCCATATGCCAAGTAGCCTAATCTACATGAAAAAGTTACAAGACAATGAGAAACATTGTTTTAAACAAATTGGAGGTATCTAAGGACTGTTCTCAGACCTTATATGCAGTGTTGTATACATGATCACATCTACTCACATGTGCACTGACATACACAAACATGCACACTCACATACACACACATACACATTCAAATACACACAGGAGTAGGAATCTGTAAGTTGAAAGAACAAAAGAGTAACTAATGATATGAAAGATAATGAGCAGTGTAGAAGGGTAGAAATGACATGATGGTTAAAATATACCTTCCTTAACCTACCCCAGGTATGGTGGTTTGAGTGACAACAGCATCCTTAAGCTTAAATTTGCATAGTTGCTCCCCACACTCTATTGCTGGAACTGTTTGGGAAGAATTAGGAGGTGTGATCTTTTTGGAGAAAGTATGTCACTTAAGATGGGATTTGAAGTTGAAAAAGTCAGTTAGCTCTCTCTGCCTCATGCTTACATAGTAAAATATAAGATCTTGGCTATTGCTTTTACAGCATGCATACCTTGCTGTTGCCATGTTTCCTTCCATGCTGTTCATAAACTGTAGCCCCCCACAACCATGAGCACAAATAAAGGACTTTTATTGGTGTCTTATCATGACAATGAAAAAGTAACTAAGACACCTGGTTAACAGACTAGTAAACACATATGTGAAGTTTACTGCATGAGTCCAAAAAAAGAACATTCCTGAGGCACAAGTCTCTTACTCAGAAATAATGACAAAACTATAGATTGTTTCCAATTCTGATAATGCAAGCCAAGAGGCCAAACTTCACTGACACTGTCTTCTCTGTTTCAATTTCAATGAGTGAGTCTCCTTTAACCACAGGATAAACCAATGGGACTTATAAGTTGATAACAACAACAACAAAAAAGGCTCATTGTTTCTTTTCCGGGGTCTATACACAAGAAAGGGGGAAGATTTATAGTCTAACATTTAGCTCTGTCTCTCTTCCTCTGCAGTCACTCCCTTTTGTGGATTAGAATGATTCTCCATATATCGTATTAGTGCCATTTTTCTCCTTGGAGAGATGGTAAATGCAAAGTCTATTACACATTTTCTTGTATGTGGTTTAGTCAACCAGTTTGTAGATGGAGACAGAGTGACTCAGGAAATATCTATGGCAAAAATGTCTTATCAATGTAAAGACATAAAAAAACTCAATGCAATTTTCCCCATACAAGAAGCTTATGCCCCATCCAGATGATGACAGAGCAGGATAAAATGAAGCATTCCATACTACCTTGTGCAGTGAACTAAAGTTGCATTTTTACCTGTGTGTAATCTATTTTTACAGTTTTAAGGAATGTATGGACTACCCTAAATTTTGGATAATTTTAAGAGAATCTATATCATCACCATAACATATGCCCATGTGCAAATCATTGTATGTATGTGTGTGTGTGTGTATATATACATATATATGTGTATATGTATGTATGCACATATGTATATATACATACATATATACATACATACACAAATACACTATATGACACATAAACAGACATCTATATGCCTACAATATAAACATTAATTACAATGATCCAAAACATAAAATTCTACCAGTGTTTGAAAACAATAATGGTACCAAATGGTACCAAAATTGTTTGAGATGACTCCTAAATTTGTAAAAGAAGTCCACAACTTTGCTACAATGATCATAAATCTAGAATCAAATATTTTATAAAATTAAACATGGTGAAAAATTACACAATTTTTTATTGTTTCCTAGTCATCGTAAGTTTCTAGGAATTATCCTTGAGCTAGAACACAAAGAAATCGTGTAGGTAAGATCACAGCATAAAGTATGATCTATGATGTCTCCTACCTACAAACAACTGGCTATTTAATTGAAGTTGAAAATGGCCTTCCTCTGAGGCTTCCCTCATGCTCTGTGGAAGATTGTCCACCTGTAGAGAGGTCTCCTTGAGGTTTGTCTCAGCTCGGATGAAATGCCATTGATCGTCATTCAGAGGATAAGGAGACTGGACGAAAAGTTCGATGGGGCCATTTCCAATATCAATGGCAAATGTTACCTCAGAAGGGGCTGCAGCCAAACAAGAAATGATAAAGGTCATTGTCAGTGTGTTGCAAGCACAAACATATTCAGAATGTTTACTGGGGCTTACATATCTCAATCAACATAGAAAGGGCATTTCTGAGCTCCTCTAGCACTGAATCACAACCAGTAGTATCAAACTATAAAGACTAAGAGTTTATGTCCTTTATGTCCTCCCCAATTCAGCTGTTCCCAACTGATCAATATACATGGTAACTGGGGCATCTGAGGTTATCTCAATCTCTGCTGAAGCTGAGTTTACTTTGTCTACCCTGGTTTTATCTTTATCTTACTGTACATATAAAATGCACTAATCACCTCTAACTTTCAGAGAGGAGAGAGATATTGTTAGAATAATAGTACCATCTGCCATGATATTTAGTGAGGGTTTATCTAAATTGGGTTGAACTGAGTAGAGAAGATGACCTAAATGTGCGTAATGCCACTCTATGTGCTTGAGTCCTGAAGTAAATATGAAAAGGAAAGAGTTTTGAGGAGTAGCATTCATCACTTTAAGTTCCCTGACATCATAGGCAATGCATCTTGCTACCTCAAGCTCTTATCAGCATGCCATTCACACTGTGGTGAAATGTACCCTGAATCTATGAGTCAGAATAATAAAACCTGGCTCCTGAGACTGAGCAGACAGGTGGAGCCAGGAACACAGGGAGTGTCAGAACAGCTGGGACACAGTTCACCAGGGCACCACCTGCATCCAGGAGCTGGGCAGTGCCATAGCATTCTGTGGCAGGGGAGATCTGGTCACCCAGGGGTGATGAGACAGACATGCAGGCACACAGGAGGTACAAGCACCAGCCAAACACAGCAGGAACAGCTAACACCAGAAATAACCAGATGGCAAAAGGCAAACTTAGGAACATTACTAACAGAAATCAAGACAACATGCCACCATCAGGAACAAATTCTCCCACAACAACTATACCTGGATACACCATCACATCAGAAATACAAGATTTGGTTTTAAAATCACAGCCTATGATGCTGATAGAGGGCATCTAGAAGGACATAAATAACTTCCTTAAGTAAATATAGGAGAAAATAAGTAAACAGGGAGACGTCCTTGAAGAATTAAAGGAAACCCCAACAAAAGAGAAGGAATTGAACAAAACCATCCAGGATCTAAAATCAGTACTAGAAACAATAAAGAAATCACAAAGTGAAACAACTCTGGACATAGAAAACCTAGGAAAGAAATAAGAAGTCGTGGATGCAAGCATCAACAACAGAACACAAGAGATAGAGAGAATCTCAGAAGCAGAAGATACCATAGAAAGTGTTAACACACCAGTCAAAGAAAGTGCAAAATGCAAACAGCTCCTGATCCAAAAACATCCAGAAAACCTAGGACTCAATGAGAAGACCAAACCTAAGGATTATAGGTATAGAAGAGAGCAAAGATTTCTACATTAAAGGGACAGTAAATGGCTTCAACAAAATTATAGAAGCAAACTTCTCTAACCTAAAGAAAGTGATGCCCATGATTTTAAAAGAAGCCTAGAGAACTCCAAATAGTTTGGACCAGAAAAGAAATTCCTCCCATCATATAATAATTAAACTACCAAATGCAAAGAACAACAAAAGAATATCAAAAGCAGTAAGGGAAATAGGTCAAGTAACATAAAAGTTAGTCCTATCAGAATTACACCAGACTTCTCACCAGAAACTGTGAAAGCCAGAAGAGTCTGGGCAGATGTCAACACAAATGCCAACTCAGACTATACTCAGCAAATGTCTCAATTACTATAGATGAAGAAAAATCCAGCACTTCAAAGGATAATGAATGGAAAATACCAACAAAAGGAGGGAAACTACACTAGAACTAGCAAGAAATTAATCTTATTTCAACAAACCCCAAAATAAGATAACCACTCACACATAAAGATTACATAAAAATATCAGAAAGCAACAATTACTATTCCTTAATATCTCTTAATACCAATGGATTCAATTCCCCAATAAAAAGACATAGACTAACCGAATGGATATGTAAACAGGACACAAAATTTTGCTGTATACAGAAAATGCATCTCAGTGTCAAAGAAAAACACTACTTCAGAGTAAAAAAATGAAAAACAGTTTTCCAAGCAAATGGTCTCAGGAAACAAGCTGGGATAGCCATTCTTTTATCCAATGAAATAGACTTTCAACCAAAAGTCATGAAAAAAGACACCGAATGATACTTTATACTCATCAAAGGAAAAAAAAAATACCAAGAACTCTCAATTCTGAACATCTTTGCTCCAAATACAAGGGCACCCTCATTCATAAAAGAAACTTCACTAAAGCTTAAAGCACACATTGCACCTCACACAATAATTGTGGGTAACTTCAACACCCCACTCTCCTCAATGGACAGATCAGGGAAACACAAACTAAGCAGAGAAACAATGAACCTAAAGGGTTGGACCAAATGGATTTAATAGACAACTATAGAGAAATGTATCCTAAATCAAAAGATTATGCCTTCTTCTCAGCATCTCATGGTACCTTCACCAAAATTGACCATTGGTCACAAAACAGATCTCAACAGATATGAGAAGATGGAACTAATCCCATGACTCCTATCAGATCACTATGGAGCAAGGCTGGTCCTCAATAGCAACAAAAACAATAGAAAGCCCACAGACACATTGAAGATGAACAATGCTCTGTTCAATGACAACTTGGTCAGGGAAGAAATAAGGAAAGAAATTAAAGACTTTTAAGAACTTAAAAGCAATTTTAAGCAAAACATACCCAAATTTATGGGACACAATGAAAGCTGTGCTAAGAGGAAATCTCACAGCTCTGAGTGCTTCCAAAAAGAAGCAGGAGAGAACATGCACTATGAGCTTAGCAGCACACATGAAAGGTTTAGAACAATGCACCCAAGAGGAGTAGAAGTCAGAAAATCATCAAGTTCAGGGTTGAAATCAACCAAGTAGAAACAAAAAGAACTATACAAAGAATCAAAAAGCCAGGAGCTGGTTCTTTGAGAAAATCAAGATAGATGATCCCTTATCCAGACTAACCAGAGGGCACAGAGACATTATCCAAATTAACAAAATCAGAAATGAAAAGGGAGCTATAATGACAAAAACTCAGAAAATTAAAATAATTCAGATTCTACTACAAAAGCCTATATTCAACACAACTGGAAAATCATGATGAAATGGACAATTTCCTAGACAGATACCAAATACCAAAATTAATCCTGGATCAGATAAACCATCTAAACAGTTCCATAACTCCTAAGCATCATATGAAGTCTCCCAAATAAAAAAAAAGCACAGAACCAGATGGTTTTAGTGCAGAATTCTATCACACCTTCAAAGAAGACCTAACACCAATACTCTTCAAACTATTCCACAGAATAGAAACAGAGGGACCACTACCCAACTCGTTCTATGAAGCAACCATTGCACTGATATCAAAACCACACAAAGATCCAAAAGAGAAAGAGAATTTCAGACCAATTTCTCTTATGAATATCTATGCAAAATACTCAATAAAATTATTGTCAACCAAATCCAAGAACACAACAAAATGATCATTCACCACGATTAAGTAGCCTTTATCCCAATGATGCAGGAATGGTTCAATATATGGAAATCTATCAATGTAATCCACTACACAAACAAGCTGAAAGAAAAAAAAAACACATGGTCATTTCATTAGATGCTGAAAAATCATTTAACAAAATTCATCATCCTTTCACAATAAGGATACATGCTCCACTATGTTCATAGCAGCCTGATTTATAATATCCAAATTCTGGAAAGAACCCAAATGTCCCTCAACAGAGGAATGGAAAGAAAAAAATGTGGTATATATACATAGTGGAGTACTATTCAGCCATTAGAAACAATGAATTCATGAAATTCTTAGACAAATGTATGGTGCTGGAGAACATCACATTAAGTGAGGTAACCCAGTCTCAAAAGAATACCCATGGTATTTACTCACTGATAAATGGATATTAACCTAGAATCTTGGAGCACCAAAGACACAATCCACATACCAAATGATGTCTGAGAAGAAGGAAGGAGTGGACCCTGGTTCTGGAAAGGTTCAATGCATCAGTGTAGGGTAATACCAGAACAGGAAAGTGGGAAAGGGTGGATGGGGGAACAGGGGGAGGGAAAAGAGCGTATGCGACCTTTGAGGGGTGGGTAACCAGGAAAAGGGAAATGAAATGTAAATAAAGAATATATCCAATAAAAAAAAAAAGAATTCTGGCCCATATCTAAACACAGTAAAAGCAATATAAAGCAAATCAATTACCCACATCAAACTAAATGGAGAGAAACTTGAAGCAATCCCACTAAAATCAGGTACTAGACAAGGATACCCTTTCTTTTCATATTTATATAGTACTTGATTTTCTATATAGAGCAATTAAACAACTAAAGGATGTCAAAGGGATAAAAAATGAAAGGTAGAAATCAAGTTATTATTATTTGAAGATGATATGATAGTATTGGTAAGTGACCCAAAAACTCCACCAGAGAAATCCAACAGCTAATAAACAACTTCAGCAAAGTGACTGGATATAAAATTAACTCAACAAAATCAGTAGCCTTCCTATAATCAAAGGATAAGAAGGCTAAGAAAGAAATTAGGGAGACACCCTTCATAATAGTCACAAACAATATAAAGTATTTTGGTTTGTCTCTAACCAAAAAATGAAACATCTCTATGAAAAGAACTTCAAGTCTCTGAAGAAAGAATTCAGAGGAAACCTCACAAGATGGAAAGATCTCCCATACTTGTAGATTGGCAGGATTAATATAGTAAAAATGGCCATCTTTCAAAAAAGCAATATACAGATTCAATACAACCCCATCGAAATCCCAACACAATTCTGCATAGAATTAGAAAGAGCAATTCTCAAATTCATCTGGAATAACAAAAAACCCTGGATAGCTAAACCTATTCTCAACAGATAAAACAAAACAAAAAAAAAAAAAAAAACAAAAACAAAAACAAAAAAAACCAAACCAAACCAAACAAAACAAAACAAAAAACTTCTGGAGGAATCAATATCCCCAACCTCAAGCAGTACTACAGAGCAATAATGTTAAAAACTGCATGGCTAGGACTAAAAACTCAAGAGACAAAAGGTGCTGGCAAGAAAGAGGAACACTCCTACACTGTTGATGGGATTGCAAGATGGTACAACCACTTTGGAAATCAGTCTGGCGGTTCCTCAGAAAATTGGGCATGACTCTTCCAGAGGACACTGTCATACCACTCCTGGGCATATACCCAGAGGATTCCCCTGCGTACAATAAAGACACATGCTCTACTATGTTCATAGCAGCCTTATTTATAATAGCCAGAAGTTGGAAGGAGCCCAGATGTCCTTCAAAGGAGGAATGGATACAAAAAATGTGGTATATTTACACAATGGAATACTACTCAGCAATTAAAAATAATGAATTCATGCAATTTTTAGGCAAATGGTTGGATCTGGAAAATATCATTCTTAGTGAATTAACCCAATCACAAAAGAATGCACATGGAATGCAATCACAGATAAGTGGATATTAATGAGCCGAGAAGCTCTGAATACTCAAGGCATAATTAGAAAGTGAAAAGATTCCCAAGAAGAAGGAAGGAGACTGAATCCATCTTTGTAGGAGAGTACCAGAACAAAGAAATGGTGTGTGTGTGTGGAGGGTGATTGTGGAATAGGCAGGGGGTATGGGGGAAGAGGACTTATGGGGCATATAGTGAGGGGGAAACTGGGAAAGGGGAAAGCCTTTGGAATGTAAACAAAAAATATAGAAAATAAAAAAAATGAAGATTTAAAAAAAAAACTGCATGGTATTGGTACAGTGACAGGCAAGTAGATCGATGGAATAGAATTGAAGACCCAGAAATGAACCTACACACTTATTGTCACTTGATCTTTGAGAAAGGAGATAAAATCATCCAGTGGAAAAAAATAGCCTTTTCAACAAATGGTGCTAGTTCAAAAGTGACTAGCACACAGAAGAATGCAAATTGAATCATTCTTATATCTTTGTACTAATTTCAAGTACAAGTGGATCAAGGACCTCCACATAAAAGCAGACACACTGTAACTAACAGTAAAGAAACTAGGGAAGAGCCTTGAGTATATGGGAACAGGAGAAAATTTCCTGAACAGAACACCAATAGCTTATGCTCTAAGATCAAGATTTTACAAATGGGACCTCATAAACTTAAAGAAATTCCTGTAAGGCAAAGTTCACTGTCAATAGGACAAAATGGCCATCAACAAATTGGGAAAATCTTTACCAACCCTACATCCAACAGAGGGGTTATATACAATATATACAAATATCTCAAGAAGTTAGATGTCAGAGAGACAAATAACCGGATTAAAAAATGGAATACAGAGCTAAACTAAATTTTCACCTGAGGAATATTGAATGGCTGAGAAGCACCTAAAGAGATGTTCATCATCCTTAGTCATCAGGGAAATGTAAATCAAAACAACCCTGAGATTCTACCTCACACCAGTCAGAATGGCTAAGATCAAAATCTCAGGAGACAGTAGGTGCTGGTGAGGATGTGGAGAAAGAGGAACACTCCTCCACTGCTTGTGAGATTTTAAGATGGTATAACCAATCTGGAAATCAGTCTGGAGGTTCCAGAAAACTCAGCATGGTACTTCAGGAGGAGTGTATTACCACTACTGGGCATATACCCAGAGGAATTCCTTGCATGTAATAAGGATACATGATCCACTATGTTCACAGCAGCCCTATTTATGAGTCAGTAGGTGGAAAGAACCCAGATGTCCCTCAACAGAGGAATGGATACAGAAAATGTGGCATATTTATACTATGGAATACTACTAAACTGTTAAAAAAATGAATTCATAAAATTCTTTGGAACAGGAAAATATCATCCTAAGTGAGGTAACCCAGTCACAAAAGAACACACATGGTATGCACTCACAGATAAGTGGATATTATCCCAGAAGCTTGGTATACCCAAGACACAATTCACATATCAAATGATGCCCAAGAAGAAGGAAGAACAAAGTATGGACACTCTGGTCCTTCATATAAGGGGGAAACAACATAGCCAAAGAACTACATATGTAGACAAAATGTTGGGGCAGAAACTGAGGGAAAGACCATCCATAGACTACCCTACCTAGTGATCCCTGCTATATACATTTAAAAAACTCAAGACACTATTTTTTTTTTTTTTTACTGTGTGGAACCTGGTCCTCTAAATTTTTATTTTCTATATTCTTTGTTTACATTCTGAAGGCTTTCCCCTTTCCCAGTTTCCCCCACACCATATGTCCCATAAGTCCTTTCCCCCCCATTCCCCAATAACCCCCCCAACCCTTTCTCTGTTCTGGTACTCTCCTAAAAAACTGGATCCAATCTTTTAGGGACCAGTGTCCTCTCCTTCCTTCTTCTTGGGAATCTTTTTATTTGCTAATTGTGCCTTGAGTATTCAGAGCTTCTGGGCTCTTTAATAACCACTTATCAGTGATTGCATTTCATGTGTATTCTTTTGTGATTCGGTTAATTCACTTAGGATGATTTTTTCCAGATCCAACCATTTGCCTACAAATTGCATGAATTCATTATTTTTAATTGCTGAGTAGTATTCCATTGTGTAAATATACCACATTTACTGTATCCATTCCTCCTTTGAAGGTCATCTGGGCTCCTTCCAACTTCTGGCTATTATAAATAAGGCTGCTATGAACATTGTGGAGCATGTGTCTTTATTGTATGCAGGGGAATACTCTGGGTATATGCCCAGGAGTGGTATGACAGGGTTCTCTGGAAGTGTCATGCCCAATTTTCTGAGGAACTGCCAGACTGATTTCCAGAGCAGTTGTACCATCTTGCAATCCCACCAACAGTGGAGGAATGTTCCTCTTTCTCCACATCCTCACCAGCACTTGTTCTCTCTTGAGTTTTTAATCTTAGCCGTTCTGATTGATGTGAGGTGGAATGTCAAGGTTGTTTTGATTTGCATTTCCCTGGTGACTAATGATGTTGAACATCTCTTAATGTGCTCCTCAGCCATCTGAATTTCTTCTGGTGAAAATTCTTTGTTTAGCTCTGTACCCCATTTTTAATAGGGTTATTTGGTTCTTTTGGTCTAACATCTTGAGTTCTTTGTATATATTGGATAGTATCCCTCTGTCAGATGTGGGGTTGGGGAAGATCTTTTCCCAATTTTTTGGATGCTGTTTTGTCCTTCTGACAGTGTCTTTGCCTTACAGAAACTTTGTAATTTTATGAGGTCCCATTTGTCAATTCTTGGTCTTTGAGCATAAGCTATTGGTGTTCTGTTCAGGAACTTTCCTCCTGTGCCCATGTCCTCCAGGGTCTTCCTCAGTTACTTTTCTTTTAGTTTCAGTGTGTCTGGTTTTATGTGGAGGTCCTTGATCCACTTGGAGTTGATCTTAGTACAAGGTAATAAGAGTGGGTCAATTTGCATTCTTCTGCATGGTGACCTCCAGTTGAACGAGCATCATTTGTTGAAAAGGCTATCTTTTTTCCACTGGATGGTTGTAGCTCCTTTATCAAAGAGCAAGTGACTATAAGTCTGTGGGTTCATTTCTGGGTCTTCAATTCTATTCCATTGATCTACTTGCCTGTTGCTGTACCAATACCATGCAATTTTTAACACAATTGCTCTGTAGTACTGCTTGAGGTCAGTGATATTGATTCTCCAAGAAGTCCTTTCATTGTTCAGAATAGTTTTACCTATCCTGGGATTTTTGTTATTCCAGATGAATTTAAGAATTGCTCTTTCTAGGTCTATGAGGAATTGATTTGAGATTTTGTTGGTGATTGCATTGAATCTATAGATTGTTTTTGGCAAGATGGCCATTTTTACTATATTGATCCTGCCAATCCAAGAGCATGAAATATTTTTCCATCTTTGAGGTCTTCTTTGATTTCTTTCTTCAAAGACTTGAAGTTCTTGAACTCAGACACTATTATAGGTGTCCACAATTGTTGACTGTAGGTGGATATAGCTGTTACCTGGGAGATTCTGCTAGTGCATGAAAAATACAGAGGGGGACACTCTCATCCAGCCATTAAACTGATCACAAAGTCCCCAATGGGGGAGCTACAGAGGGACCCAAGGAGCTGAAGGGGTTTTCAGTGCCCTAGAAGGATCAATGATATGAGCCACTCAGTATTCCCAGAGCTCCTAGGAACAAAAACATCACACAGATAGTACATATCGTGTTACCCATAACTCCAGATGCATAACTAGCAGAGGATGGCCTTGTTGTACATCAAAGTACGAAGAGGCCCCTGGTTCTGGATAGGCTTGATATAGCAGTGTAGTGGAATACCAAGTTAGGGAAATGGGAGGGGGGTTGATTGTGGAACAAGTGGAGGGGAGATTCCTTATGTGACTTTGTGGGGGAGGACCTGGAAAGGGGAAATCATTTGAAATGTAAATAAAAATATATATCTAGTTTTAAGAAAAAGACATACCTAAAAAAAATAAAACCATGAGTCAAAGAAAAAAGAATAATAAAACCTTTTGTATTTAATTTGCTTGTTTCAGGTATGTTGTTTCAACAGTAAGGTAAGTGACCAATAAAATAACAGTGGGAATGGATGGTAATGGTGGTAGTATTGATGTTAATGGTGCTAATGGTATCAGTAATAATGGTAGTGATAATAATCACAGTGATTATCTTGATGGTTCTGGCAAAGCATGTAAAGATGTTAGTAGAAATGGTGCTGATGGTGACATTAATAGTGTTTATGATAATAGAAGTGGTGGTAGTAGCCATATCTAGAATTAGAAGTGACTTTATATAAAGCACAAAGAAAAGTTTTTCCCATTTCCATCATTAAAACAACTCAGAGAAAGGTGCAATTATCTTTAATTATCAGTCAGGAAAAAACTCAGAAAATATTTTATCTAGTAATGTTATTTGTCTGTAAAGTCAAAGCTTTTAACAAGTCACTCTTGTTATCTAGTGTCACACAGGATTTTTAAGACAATGAATGAGAGCAGTAAATTATAAACTGAGTCTGAGGAGAAGATGGACTACTGAATAACTGGAGCCTTCACTTCTCAGACCTGTTCTTAGCACTTCAAGGATTTTCTTCTTTTGTCATCTTGGTACCGGTAATGAATTTGTATTTCATTATGACATAAAGATCTCTAAGCTCAAATACTACTTGAGACCATGCCTCCAATGGCTTTAAACCTTATCTGGAAAATTTTATTGCTAAATAAACTCCATCATACAAGCTCCAGACTGTATACTGAAGACAGACTGTTTTGTTATCTTGTGATTTCTGGCCTTGAAGATAAGCAATAAGTTGGTGTCTATAAACAATAACAATAACAAACAAAGTGTTGACAGCATATACTTCAGAGCCACTCTTTCCTGAAGGAGTTCTTATACTTTAATTTTCTTTTTCGCTAAGCAGAAATAAAAATATACCTAATTATGAGGTTATCTGAATGCAGATCTTGATGTAATTCTTCAAATTGTCTTTAGAATAAAGAAGGTGCTTATAAGTGATTATTGAATCATTTCTATAATGTGATTTCCCAAGGCAGGTAAATGTATTTAGTTAACAAAACCATGAATTGAAAGTTTAGGATTGAAAGAAACAGATTGGATGATAAACAATGAAAAGAAAAACATGGGAGTCCTTGAGTCATTTTTATTTTTGGCATTTTTTTAATTTATTTTTCTTTCTATGTACATGTATGTGAGGATTCATGTGTGTTTGTGTATATACATGTATGTGTGTGTGTGTGTGTGTGTGTGTGTGTGTGTGTGAGAGAGAGAGAGAGAGAAAGAGAGAGAGAGAGAGAGAGAGAGAGAGAGAGATGCATATATTTTTGAGTGCATGTGGAGGCTAGAGATCAACCTCAGATGTTGCTTCTCAGGTACCATACACTTTATTTTTTTGAAGTAGAATTTTTCATTGCCCTGGGAATTACAGATGAGGATATACTGGTTGACCCAGCTGTGTCTCCTCTCAACAGGGGTATTACAAGTACATGCCACTACATTTGAGTTTTCAGTGTGTACACTGATGGTTAAACTCAGGTCTTCATGCTTATAAAGGAATCATATGTCAACTAAGCCATTTTCATTGCCCTGATTTCTGTTTTAATTTGTTTAAATATTATTTGTTTTGTTTTAGGTGTATAAGTCATTTATCTATATGTATGTCTGCACACTACATGCATGTCTGTTGTTTACAGAAACCAAAAGAGGATGATAGATACCCTGCAAATAGAAGTTATGTAGATGGCTATAATCACCATGTTGGTGCTGGGAGCAGAACACAGGTCCATTGCAAGAACAGTAAGTGCTGTTATATCCTGAACCATCTCTCTAGCCTCAGTTTCTATTTCTTACTTAGATCACTAGTTCAAATTTGAAAATCTGCTCATCTCAATATCAAACATTTATTGAGAGAAAATTTGATTTCATATGCATATCTCTATTATGCAGGGGAAAGATTCATGGGAGTTTGGGGAAGAGATACTAAATATATTGTTAAAATCTTCCCTAAATACTTAGTCCGAAGATTAGTTTCCAATCACTCAGAATACCATTGTAGGATGATTGCTACTCTTTTCAGCTTGACCCAATCTGTAACCAAGTTGGGCTTCTTGTCTGTATTGATCTTGACTATACAATTCATCTCCTGAACCATATGATTGGACTGTTGTCTGTCTCTCCAACTAGTCAGTATACTATTGGAGAGTGGTTCTCAGCCTGCATGTCAAGGCCTTTTTGGAGTAGAATGAACCTTTCACAAGGGTCATATATTAGTTTCCCTGCATATCAGATACTTACATTATGATTCACAACAGTAGCAAAGTTACAGTTTTAAAGGAGCAACTAAAATAATTTTATGGTTAGGGGTCACCATAACATGAGTAAATGTACTAAAGTATGAGAGCATTAAGGAGGTTGAGAACTACTTCTGTAGAGGAATTTTTATTTCTAACAGACCTAGATAAAAGTACTATGCTTGGGTATAGCAAATTCTGGGTTTACAATCTGTAGAGAAACACTTACTTACTACAAGTCCAGCCCCAGCCCTGTGTTTGTATACCCATAGCTCTGGAAAAACCAAGTCTGTACATCTCAAAAGGGATAGGTGCTGTGTGTTTTTCTTTACATGATATTTATTTTTAAACCCGGGTACGAGGAAATCTCTAAAACCTTTTAAAATTGTTTTATCATCATTTATCTTTATTCAAGTAACTATCAAGACCAGTAATATTTAAATTGTTCCTCCTGGTTATGAAAGGTTATCAGTGAAATAATAATAGCAGTATCATTGATAATTCCTAAATGTATCACACAAGCCAGACTCACTGCAAAGCATTTTTCATTAATGAATTCAGTTGAGTTCAGTACACACATGAAGTATTTCATTAGTGAGAGATCTGAGTGCAGGTATAAGCAGGTTGTGATATTGTCTGCAAGAATTAAGATTTAAATCCTGGTAATATGTTCTATAGCTTATATAGTTTATGTATATGGCCACCATGGCTAGAAAATATAATGGAGATACTGGATACACAGTAAGATCATCATTAGATATATGACCAAATGAAGGTACCATAAGCCTATATGACAGGATGCAGGGGCAATCACATATTGTCGTAGGACTGGATAGGAAATCAGGACCCAGTCACACTATTACCTTATCATCAGTGTTTTAATGTATATGCTTCACAGGGATATTTTCTCATGATTTGCTCCTCTATTATTCAAGGGACCTTGAATGGTATTTACTAAGCTAGACCTAGTTCCCAGGGTGTTCATAAATGAATGAAACAAATTGAGCCTGCTACTCTCTTTTGGAAAGCCTGTCAAAAGAAAGGTAGATCCCACAGTGGAATGGATGTCAAGGATTTCATGGCAAGGAGAAGACTAGGAAAGATCCTTGTAATATTCTTCTTTTCCTCTGCAGTAGGAGTGTATGGCTATACACCACATGGAATATTTCAGCACCTATTCTCTACTGTTTTCCTCACTACTCAGCTCAAAGCTTCATAAAGAGACATTTTTCTCACCCTCAACTTCTAACCCAGGGCAGCGATGAGGACAATTGTGTGCTGGGTGCAATAAACTTAATGTACAATGCACAGCTGAAGAAGGTGATGTGTGCTTTATGTATAAAAAGACTCCATTTAAGAGATGAGGTTTCAAGATTAATATGACCAGTTAACTTCTCTGATCTTCTACAAACTCCTCTGACAAAAGTAAAATTCAATAAAACATAACTTAACTTTTTCAGAGAAATGGTCTCTTGTTAAGCCAATATAACTATTGGTTCTTGTATTTCACAAACACTGTCTGAAAAAAAAATATTTCTGGAACTCCCTGAAGAACCCAGACCTCAGATCTAGAAGGAAATAATTTTGTCTTTTTATTTGACTTAAAATTCTTGACTTCACCATGGTGTCTTCAGCAATATAGTCTTAGAAGCAATCTGGGGCAATGGAAATTATCTTTACTTCCTTGAGGATATATTGGACTCCAAAGGCTATCAACTTGAAAGGAAATGTCCCATGTACAACAATAAGATTGTTAGATAGTCTATGCCTCTTGCCTGGTGAATTATCACCCTAAATAGTGGATATAGTGGATGTAAATTACACACACACACACACACACACACACACACACACATGCTGGGAGCCATTCTCACTTAAGATCTCTATGACAAGAGAATTCAATACCATGATCCCAATGCCAGGAGACCGTGATACCAGAAGTTATTCTTACCTTAATCTCATGACAGGAACCATAGATCTCAAGACCCCTCCCTTTGAAACTCATCTGTGGTCACTATAGCAACTCCTTTCCACTTCACCTCATCATGACCCCCTTTATCATAGCTAAATTCCTAACAGCAAGAGTTAGTGTTTTCAAGAAATTATGAGAAACTGTTTCTTAGAAGTATTGCCAGCCCCCTGGGATTGTTCCTCCTTTCCCCCTCCTTACACCTGCTCGCCTGCCTTTAAATTGCCTTGTGTAAAAAATAAAATTTGACAGCTTGATCAGAAAAAAAAAATCTTGACTTCCATGATAAAAGCAAGGAATGGAAATTGTTGATGCAGTAGATAAATTGTGTTGATCCCACATCAAATCACTTCTGATCCTTGTCCCTGGGGATGGTTGCATATCCTTCATACTCATTGTGATGATGAACCTGAATAATAAGTCACCAATACAGTGAGATTTAATTATTAGTAATTTTAACTTTTATGCTGCTCTAAATTTTTGAATATCTTACCTTAAAATTAACATCTTGTTAAAATTTTTAGTAAGACACATGAGCTATCAGACAGGAAACAATTGTCACTTTGGAATGACTTAATGTTTCCTTGCTAACAAATGGGCACATTCATGCAAGGTTTCAAGATTCAGTTAGCAGAGCTTAGGAGCTTCTCTAAATATAGGCTATATCATTTCTTAAGGTTTGGGATATATTCAGCTTAAAACACACACACACACATACACACACACACACACACACACACACACACACACACGACTGAGTACCAGTATTCACTTCTTTCTGTGTCCTGATTGCAGATGCAGTAGGACTATTTGTCTTAAATTTTTGGAACCATGCCTTCTCTGTCCTTAAGAGCTATATACTCAAGCTTTGAGATAAAAGGAACCCTTTGTTTCTTAAATTGCTTCTCTCAAGTACTTTTTTTTTCCAAAAAAAAAAAAAAAAAACAACAAGAAAAACAGCTAATCAGATTACTTTCCTTATCTGCATGTTGTACCATAACTTGTGCTGTAATAATAACAGTGATGACCAGAGATAATGCTGCTTCATTGTAAAAAGAACTCAGTAGAGTAAGAAACCAGAATAATTAGTCACCAATACAGTGAGATTTAATTAATAATTTTAACTTTTATTCAGCTCTGAATTTTTGAAATATTACCTCCAAATTAACATCTTTGTAATATTTTTAGCAAGACTCATGAGCTATAAAATAGAAACCAATCACTTCAAAACATGTTTGTTATAGTTAACTATGTATATACAATATAAATATATATGTGTATATATATACACACACACACATATATATATATATACATATATGTATATATACACACACACACACACACACACACATATATATATATATATATATATATATATACACATATACTCATACATATCTGCAATTTTTCTACTGAGAAACTTGGGAAAAATTCTGACTTCATTTTTATTTAAATCATACTAAGATTTCAGAGACTACTTGAGATAATATTACTCTGTGCAATGATATTACAAAGTGCAGTTGCTTTTTAATATCATTAAAAATATTAGCATTTTTTTTCTTTAACCATGTGGGTTCCTGGCCCTACATACCCTTGAGGATCATCACCTGTACCTGCCCACAAGGGAAAATGGAGCAGGGGCAGCTGATGTGGAGTTCAGAAGCCTTGCAAGTACTAATCAACGTGACAATAATATTGGACCAGATTCAGAGAGGCAGATTAATGTTATCCAGGGTGAATAATACGTATGTAATACTTTGGGCCTGGAATTTCCTAAGGACTATATGACAATCTTCAGGTAGGGGATGTGGCATCTGGGATCCCCTAGGAACAAAAGAGGAAACCTAACTGACAAAGGGAGTCTACTATTTGTACGGAGCTTAGGGCTTTCTGGTAAGTTCAAACTTTGACCTTAGCATCAAGGTTGCCCAACATGTTCCCAGGATTTAACTTAGGTTATCAGGCTTGGTATCAAGTAACTTTATACACTGAGACATCTTACTAACCCAGCATACACAGAAACACACACACACACACACACACACACACACACACATGCATATTTATTATACATTTTAACACAAACAGTAGAAGTTGATTCTTCTGAAGACAATATTTGATTCCTCACTATGATCTATTTCTTACAATACCCAGAGTAGGAAAGTATTTCTTTATACTTTTCTCTAAGGTCTTACTGAGTGCTAGTTACTTTCTCTGGTAGGTATAGTATTGGCATAAATCATGTATGCTTTTCCTTCCATAGTCATAGTAACTGATATGATTATGCTTAGTTGTGCTGCATATCAGGAGGATGATTGGCATAGCAGCCAGAGAAGGAATTTCACTTCAGGAAGACAGCTACTTTTAGGCTAAAGGAGATATTCAGAGTGTGAGAAGAAGGAGAAAATTTGCTTCATGTCACTTTATGGAAGAATTTATGCAGAGGTAAAGTGAACCCCATGTCTGCACACAGTGATGTAACCACAATCAGTGAATTCTCATCCTTATATGTGCCAGTTAAAAGTTCTATAGTCATAATAGCTAAAAGCATCACACTGACATTAGAGAGGTATTAATTATGTGATGCACAAGTAAATAACTAATAAGTGAAAATAATGTACAAAGCAGTTCTTGAGGGAACAGAAGTTTACATATACATTAGGTTCAACAGTCTAGGCTGTTTTGATGATGTTATGTTGGCACTCATTGGTAGAAGGCTTAATCAGTAAAGTACTTGACTCCATACAATACATATAAAATGGCCAGGCATGGGGCACACCTTGACACAGGAGGATCTCTGAAACATACTTGCCAACAGGCTGGCCTGACTGATCAGAAATTCTTTCTCACAAAAATGAAGGTTGCATTTCTGAGAATGATATAGAGCATAATCATTTGGCTTACACACACACACACACACACACACACACACACACAAATAAATAGAAATGGAGAGACAGAGACAGAGAGACAGAGACAGCAAGACAGTTAGACGAAGAGACAGATTTCTTATTATCTCATGCCAATATATCTATTCCTCTCTTCCATAGCCAATGTGAGTTTATTATGTTAAGTACTAATCCCTCTACCCCAACCCAATTAGGAACACATTGCCTCAAATCTAAGGACACAGAAGCTGTCTTCTTTTTCATAGACCACAAACACCAAACTCAAGGTAATGAAATTCAGACACTTTAGTTGGAAGGCACCCAGAATGAAGTGGATTGGAAGCCTCCTGGAAACCTTCTTGTCTCTGTCTAACAATTAAAATATATCAAGCTTGAAGAGTGTGTTTTGGATAGCTAAGAGTATTCTGGAGATTGGACTATATCTATTCTGACGTACTATATATTTTAAAGATCAATTCCATTCCAAATAACTGGTCTGCAGGATTTCTTGCTATGAACTCTTTAGCATTAAAAAAAAAAAATCCATCTTTAAGGGAGGGACCTGGGTGTGAGAGGGGAGGGGAAGGGGATTAGGCTGGAAAGATCAGATATGAAGGGAAATATGAGGGAAACTTGGATGGCTAGAACAATGAATATGTAGCTTCGGAGGGTGGAAGTAGGGTGAGGGAACATCTAAAATGTCTCAGAGACCTGGAATGTGAGAAGCTCCCAGGTCTCAATGGGGATGACCTTAACCAATATGCCCAACAGTGGAAAGATAGAACCTGAAGAGAGTATCTATAGTGTCCCCCAGTGGAGGGATGGGGTTAGCAACCTACCTTCAAAATTTTTGACCCAATAATGTTCCTGTCTTAAAGAAACACAAGGACAAAAATGGAGCAGAGATTGAAGGAAAGGCTATCCAGTAACTGGCCCACCTTGTAATTCATCCCAGGGTTTGGTGAGTACCAAACCCTGACACTATTACTAAAGCCATGTTGTGGTTGAAAGCAGGAAACTAGCATGGCTATCCTCTGTGTAGTCTACCAGTAGTTGACTTAGACAGATGCAGCTATATCCAGTCAACCACTGACTGAGGTCCCGACTCCAGTAGAAGAGTTAGGGGAGGGATTGAAGAAGCTAAAGGGGATGGGAACCCCATAGTAAGACTGATATTATCAATGAACATGGACCCCTAGAAGCTCCCAGAGACTACACCACCAACCAAAGAGCATACATGGGCTGGTCCATGGGCCCCAGCACATATGTAGCAGAGGAATGTCTTATCTGGCCTCAGTGAGAAAGGATGTGCCTAATGCTGTCCAGACTTGATATTCCTGGAAGGGGGGAAGTGCAGGGTGGGGTAGAGGGTGATGTAGAGTTGGGTGGGTTGGGTAGGGAGTACCCTCTCAGAGGCAATAGAGAAGGGGAAGTTGGTAAAGAACTCTTGGAGTGGGGACCCGGAAGTGTGACAACATTGGGAATGTAAATAAATTAAAGGAATGTACAGCACACTGGGAAAAAGTGCACTGCCACAAAGCACAGACAAATTGTACACTGATTACATTTGTTTGTTTATCTGTGTGTTTGTGTGTGTCCATTCATGGACAGAATGTGTTCAGAAGTGCTCATTCATGTGTGTATAAGGCAGTTCTTTTCACTGGCTTAAAAGGACTCACTTTTTCTCACCTCGATAACTTGTTTATTTTTGTATAATCCTCCTTCACTGGTAATTGTAAGTAACATTAATGATTTATCACTCCATAAACAAGGGTACATATACACACATGGACTCACACACCCTAAAGTCCCTGTTAATTTTAACACAGACCAAGTGACCCTTAAATGTATTTGTGACTTAGCAAATAAATTTATCCTGGGGAACAGTTAATAGAAGTAACTGCACTTACTTCACTGACTCCATAAAAAAATCACAGGTGAATGTTATGGCTTTTAAGAGAAGAAAGCTGTTTCTCCCTGTCATCAGTATATTTTTCCACTATGTTCTGTATTCTGATATTAGCTTGACATTGAAAACCTGTACTAATGGCTGGTGGCACAGATAAAGTAGAACCCTGCTCTGTGAACCACTGACATTGAACTCATAAATGAAGACACTTACAGCTCATTTCAAGCCGGAGGAAGTCTTTAATGCCAAAGCTTTCTAGAAAAACTCCAGATAAAGCAGTGGTTT
Source organism: Apodemus agrarius (assembly GCA_964023405.1). Taxonomy (NCBI): domain Eukaryota; kingdom Metazoa; phylum Chordata; class Mammalia; order Rodentia; family Muridae; genus Apodemus; species Apodemus agrarius. The sequence continues at coordinate 101,485,706 of OZ030017.1, read as the reverse complement.
TAAAAAAAAAAGAAATGTCAACGCTGAATTCCGCATGGAAAGTAGGAAAGTGGAGATAAGAAGCTTCCGTATAAAACGAGACAGCGTTCCAGAAGTGCCCTGTAAAGCAAAGAGTCCTTGAACATGGCTAGTTTATTTTTAATGCGATAAGAAAAAGCAATTGTCTTTTAGGTAATTTTCATGACAGGGAGGACACTGAAAAAAAGAAAAAAACTAACGGGACCAAAATATTCTGTGCTTCTGCAATTCAAAAAATGGGGGAGGGGAGGGGTGTTGTACTCACTGTCACCATAGCAACGCAAGGGGCCAATTCTCCAAGCAGCTTCTGAGTTTGATCTTTTGGTAGCCATGATAATTATCTGAGTTACAGGCAAGTGATCTTTGAAGGAAAACAAGCCAGAATCATTTGCCCTGCAAAATATAAATTTCAAGGGGATGGGAATAAGGTTAAAATTAGATTATTGAGAGATTCAGTGCTAAGACACCCCTTTTGCAGAGACTTAGATTGGATGCAGTTTGGCCAGGATTGGAAAGAGCATAACAGAGATCTTTTATTTTTATGTGAAAAATTAGAATACCAATTACAGAACCCATGGCCTACATCAGAACACCACTAGATTTTTTTTTTTTATCTTCCCTAAATGTGCTTTCAAGAACATAGGTAGTTTACAAATATCACAGAACCAATTGTGATATAGAAGAGCTGAATGTTCACTGCAGCATTAATGTGACATTAAACACCACGTCATTTTCCTATAAAAGAAGATCTTATATCTGAGGACTGAGTCTGAAAAGAGGCATCACAAATGCCTGTCAGAATTCACTCAGGACTTGGTTTAACCACCTGCTATCAGGTTTTAATCAAGTTTCAATGCTCCCTATCATCCTTTTAGTTTTGTTAAAATGTGTCTCTATACTTCATTGATTGTCTTTTGCTTTTTTCTTTACAAAGATCTTGCTGGTTAATGGCTCTGACTTTGTTCTTGTTAATTGTGCAAATAAGAAGTTGACTAGTTAGAGGAAAACCTTGTCAGGGATCAGTTGCAGGAGAGGTTCTTGGTCCTTTGAAAGCTCAATAGATATCCCATCAAAGGGAAATTCAGGAGCGGGGAGGTGGGGGGTGGGTTGGGTAGAGGGGCATATACTTGGAGACAGGGTGGAAGGAGGAGTTGAGGTTTTTCAGGGAGGGGGAAACTGGGAAAGGTTTTAGCATTTGAAAAGTAAATGAAGATTACATTCAATTAAAAAAAAAAAAGAATTGCCTAGTTTTCTTTTGATAGGAAAACAAAAAGAATAGAGAAAGCCAGTGTTTCTTCTTCTTTTAAAGCTGTCTTTGGAATGAAAGTAAAGATGTAACCATTTGCTAGAGGAGAAAATTCAGAAATGAAAACCTGGTATTGGGTTGTGTAGCTTCTTGTATTATGAAGGCTGATTACGTTCCCCAAAAAGACTGTTTACATGACTGTCTGCACATAGCTTCTGGGAACTGGGCCCCAGTTGTTTGTGATTTGTAAATAACAGATGCCAACTGCTAATTGCTGGAGAGGACAGACAGAGGCAGGTCATTTATTTTTTTCCACTTTTTTAATTGGATATATTCTATATTTACATTTCATTTCCCTTTTTCTGGTTCCCTGCCCCCCAAAGGTCCTACATGCCCTTTTCCCTCCCTGTGTTCCCCTATCCACCCTTTCCCACTTCCCTGTTCTGGTATTCCCCTACAATGATGCTTTGAGCCTTTCCAGAACCAGGGTCCACTCCTTCCTTCTTGTTGCACATCATTTGGTATGCGGATTGTGTCTTTGGTGTCTCAAGATTCTAGGCTAATATCCACTTATCAGTGAGTGCATACCATGGGTATTCTTTTGAGATTGGGTTCAGGAACTTTTCCCATGAGCCAATGTCCTCAAGGGCAGTTTCTTTTCTAGTAATTTTAGTGTGTCTGGTTTAATGTGGTGCTTGATCCACTTGGAGTTGATCTTAGTACAAGGAGATAAGAGTGGATCAATTCTTATTCTTCTGTATGTTGACCTCCAGTTGAGCCAGCACCACTTATTGAAAAGTAAAGCAGACCTAATACCAATACTCTTTAAATTATTCCACAAAATAGAAACAGAAGAAACACTACCCAACTCATTCTATGAAGCCACAATTACCCTGATGTCAAAACCACACAAAGATCCAACTAAGAAAGAGAACATCAGACCAATCTCCCTTATGATCATCAATGCAAAAATACTCAAAAAAAATTCTTGCCAACTAAATCCAAGAACACATCAAAATGATCATTCACCATGATCAAGTTGGCTTCAACACTGGGATGCAGGGATGGTTCAATATATGGAAATCCATCAACGTAATTCACTACATAAACAAACTCAAAGAAAAAAACCACATGGTCATCTCATTGGATGCTGAAAAAGCATTTGATAAAATTCAGCATCCTTTCATGCTAAAAGTATTGGAAAAAATAGGAATTCAAGGCCCATACCTAAACATAGTAAAAGCAATTTACAGCAGACCAGTAGCCAGCATCAAAGTAAACGGAGAGAAACTTGAAGCAATCCCACTAAAATCAGGGACTAGACAAGGCTGCACCCTCTCACCATATCTTTTCAATTTAGTACTTGAGGTACTAGCTAGAGCAATTCGACAACATAAGGAAATCAAAGGGATACAAATTGCAAAGGAAGATGTCAAACTATCACTATTCACAGATGATATGATAGTATATTTAAGTGACCCCCCCAAAAAAAAACCTCCATCAGAGAACTCCTACAGCTGATAAACAACTTCAGCAAAGTTATAAAATCAACTCAAGCAAATCAGTAGCCTTCCTATACTCAAAGGATAGGCAGGCTGAGAAAGAAATTAGGGAAATGACACTCTTCACAATAGCCACAAACAATATAAAGTATCTTGGTGTGACTCTGACCAAACAAGTGAAAGATTTGTATGACAAAAACTTCAGGTCTCTGAAGAGGGAAATGGAAGAAGACCTCAAAAAATGGAAAAATCTTCCATGCTCGTGGGTTGGCAGGATTAATATAGTTAAAATGGCAATCTTGCAAAAGCAATATACATATTCAAAGCAATCTCTATCAAAATCCCAACTCAGTTCTTCATAGAGTTAGAAAGAACAATTCTCAAATTCATCTTGAATAACAAAAAACCCAGGATAGCTTAAACTATCATCAAAAGAACTGATAAGAGTTCTTCTTTTAGTAGAAGTAAAAGAACTTCTAGGGGAATCAATATCCCGGACCTCAAGCAATACTATAGAGGAGTAGTGTTAAAAACTGCGTGGTGATTGTAGTGACAGAGAGGTGGATCAATGGAATAGGATTGAAGACCCAGAATTGAACCCACATATTTATAGTCAATTGATCTTTGACAAAGGAGCTGAAAACATCCAGTGGCAGGTCATTTATAATTCAAAGTGCTTTGAACCAGGAGGAGAAAGGAGATCCACATGCTGGGAGAGTGTTGAAGAGAGGAGAAATGCCATGCATGAGAAGAGTGCAGGACAGACAGGCATGGCCACAATGTGAGGGAGCAAGGAGCACAAGGCCTACAGTGCAGCCAAGTTGGGCAGCCCCTTGGGTCCAGATTAGCCAAGATAAAACACACAGAACTTAGTAAGTAGTAAATTGGAATTATCAGTGAGATGTAGTGGAGGTTAGGCAGTGGCCCAGATATTGTGCTGCCTAAAGTATATTTCTATATAAATGCTGTGTGTGTGTGTCTTTTATTCAGAAACACAAACCATTAAGGTATGTAGAGAACCTATTGATGGGGTATATTTATTAAATATTTAATTCTACAAATGACATCTAGCTTCCATATATATGCAGATACTTGTTTACCTGTATCTGCACATATGAATATAAACATGCATACCTATAACCCATACACATGCTACAAAGAACTAGAAGTAGTATAGGGGGTAGATGTTATCTAAGTACATAGTATTCACAAATGATGTTTTCAAAAAAATAAATAAACCAATACTTTAAAACTAACACTACACATTTAATTAAAATAAATAGTCACTGACTATGTAAATACTTCCAGACAAAAACATGCTAGATACAAGTCTAAGCATTGTACACAACATACCTATTGTGTACCACTATGTCCATTTGCAAATGTTAAAACTGTCAGAAGTACTGAGGAGTTTCCTAGGATCACAGAATAGACAGGGCAAGAAGTAAGTCACTGTTTTGCTTTCCCAAGTATCTGTGTCATGTGTTTGAGAGTGTTCCTAGCTGTGTAGCATGAGAGATATCCCTTCTGAGAAACTTGGTACATTGAGTGCATGTATGAATAGCAGCTTCCAGAGGATTAAATGAATTTTTCAGCTGTTATGACCAGTGTCTTGGTTAAATGCCCAAAATTAGTCTACCTGATATTTTAGTTTTTCTCTTTGTCCCGGACCTATTCTGTGGCCTCAGGCAAGACAATTTATTTACAGTCATCCAAATATGATCCGGGATTGGAGAGTTGTTGCCACGTACCACATGAGGAATTTTACATTTTAAGATTGAGAAAAGAGCTCATGAAATTTGGAGAAAGATGTTTACTAACTTATCTACATTATAAATAAATAAAATATCCACCTGAACCCTACCCCTACAGCCCTATTCACAACACAAAGAAATACATTATGTAATATCTGTGATTTGAGTGCTTGTGTTTAGAAACCATTCAAATGATAGGACTTGTGCTCTGACTGACACTGATGGTATCCACAGAGGAATTTATTTCTGTACTGCAGGACATTTCTATTTTCATATCTAAAATGAAACTTCTAAAATCCTTTTTCTCAGTGTACAGGATGTGAAATTGAATGGCCAGGTTATAAATTCAGGAATGGATTTAAAAATATTAGTACATCAGTGTGTGAAAATGCTTTCATATACCACGAACAGAGAGCAGCTCCTTCTGTGTGGAAGCTGGTACCTCCCTATGTATGGAAAGAGGTAACCTTCCATAGACATTGCTGTATGCATGGCAACAGCCTTGATTCCTGATTCGTGATTCCTCGGTTGGTCTCTGGCTGACCTTCCCATTTTATTCACACAGGCTTTCTCCACACACAACACAATTTAATTGATTTTCAATTTACTAATTTGCAATCACTGCAAGACTGATTCCCTAAGATCACACCTTGGTCACCTTGGCAGATGCTATGAGAGACCACATCCTCCTCCTCTGTTACATACTCAAAGCTAAACAGCAGGTCCATCCACTGCATAGCAAAGTTACCAGAAAGTCCACTTTGAGATATTTTGGATTTTCAGAAATATCTCTTTATTCTACTCAGAATTTCTCAGTTGAAGGAAATTTTGTTATGCTGGCATGATATTTTTTCATTCATGCTTTTATTTCACATATACAGTTGCCTATTGTTTCCATAAGCATAAATTTCATATAGAAACAAAGTCTTTTATAATTGATTTAGGACTTTGTAGTATTATAGGAAAAATATTATAAATAACCACATCGTTTTTCAAAACTGACTACATACCACATCTGATGATGTGAAGATTATTTGCTAATTCAGCTAGCTATCTCCAGAAACAGCTATTCTGCCTTTCCTTATTTTTAAAAATATAATCATGATCTGAGGCCTGCAGAGCCTGAATGATTTAGATTCTTTAGTCAACAAGTGACATGTGTAAGATTGATTGTACTGTTTCATAATAAAAATTTAGTTAGGGATATATTACAGTTAGCATTCAGACTATGACAGAGCTATTAGAAAAAAAAGATTAATTGTATGTGATGAGTGCATGATCAGCTCTCAATCTCAGTACTGTGGATATTCAAAAACAAACAAACAAATAAATAAACAGGATTAGTTCTTTTCCTTGTTCATGATGATAATTCTGTTCTTTTTTTTAAAGTTGTTTTTCTTCTTTTACTGGATATTTACTTTATTTACATTTTGAATATTATCTGCTTTCCAGGTCTCCCCTTTGGAAACACCCTACCCTATCACCTCTCCCCCTGCCACTGAGAGGGTGCTCCTCAACCCATGTACCCTCTCCTGCCTTCCCATCCTGGCATTTCCCTATACTGGGAAGTCGAACCCCCACAGGACCAAAGGTTGCTCCTCCCACTGATGTCCAACAAGGCCATCACCCAAGGCTGGAGCCATGGGTCCCTGCATGTGTACTCTTTGGTTGGTGGTCCATTCCCCAGAGTTCCTGGGGGTTCTGCTCACTTGACACTGTTGCTCTCCCCGTGGGGCTGCAAACTCTCTCAGCTCCTTCAGTCCCTTCTGCAACTCCCCAAACAGGCACCTCCATGCTCAGTCCAATGGTCAGTTTCTATCATCCACCTCTGTATTTGTCAGACTTTGGCAGAGCCTCTCAGGAGACAGTCATATCAGGCTCCCATCAGCAAGTACTACCTGGCATCCACAATAGTATCCCAATTTGGTGACTGTATATGGAATGGATTCCTAGGTAGAACAATCTGTGTGGCCTTTCCTTCAGTCTTTGTTTCACACTTTGACTTTGTTTCACATCCTTTCCTCCTATGAGTATTTTGTTCCCCATGCTAAGAAGCACTGGAAGCATCCACACTCAGGTCATCCTTCTCGAGCTTCATATAGTCTGTGGATTGGATATTCTGAGCTTTTGGACTAATATCCACTTATCAGTGAATGTATACCATATGTGTTCTTTAGTGACTGGGTTACTGCCATAGAGGGGCCTGTTGCTATTCTTGTGAACCAATCTCCTAATGAAGAAAGGAAGCAATCACTGAGCAAGTAGGTGAGACTTCTGGATTGGACAGGGGAAGAAAGGAAACAGGATAAAGTTACTTTCTTTTGGAAATGGGAGAGCAGAGAGGTAAGATGTAGCTGCCAGCATTTCAGTATCATTGCAGATCCTTCACCCAATAGAGGAATCAGATTTTAATAAGGCTTACTAGATTAGGTTATAGTTCTTGTGCCCACATTTTGCGTTACCATTGTTTTTGAACTATGTTTTCCTTCATATAACTACTTGTCTAGGTTCAAAAGAAGAAGGTATGGTGGCAAAGTGGGGGTTTGCCAGATGTGCACCACAAAGGCCATGGGGGATTTAAAGCACAGAGTTGGTATGGTAGTGATCTGCCAGAGAGAATCTAGTGAGTTGGGTGGAGAGGTTGTATAATTCAGAGTCAGAATCTCCATGAGATTAGAACAGGTTGGCCACTGCCCACCAGTGCATGGTCAGGACACTGAGGCAAAGTCACAAGCACATAAATGTGATGGTTCCACTTTATTTTATTTTATCTTATTTTATTTTATTCGATATACTCTTTGTTTACATTTCAAATGTTGTCCCCTGTCCTGGTCCCCCCCCTCCAGAAAGTCTCATAACCCATCTGTCTTCCCCCTATTCCCCAATCAACTTTCTCCTGCTTCTCTGTCCTGGTATTCCCCTACACTGCAGCATTGAGACTTTCTAGGACCAGGGACCTCTCCTCCCTTTGATGTCCATCAAGTTCATCCTCTGCTGCCTATGCATCTGGAGCCATGGGTAACACCACGTGTACTCTCTGGTTAATGGCTTTGTCCCTGGGAAATCTTGGAGTCCTGGGTGGATCATATTGTTGTTCCTCCCCAAATGATGGCAAACCAACATGCTGGCTGGGCATAAATCCACTAGCAATTTAAGATTATTAGCCTGAGAGTTAGAGTTTTATTTTATTTTCTTGCATCTTTTTTTATTCGATATATTCTTTATTTATATTTCAAGTGATTTTCACTTTCCTAGATCCCACCCCTAAAAGTCCCATAAGCCCTCTTCCCTCCCCCTGTTCTCCAATCCAACTCTTTCCACTTCCCTGTTCTTGTATTCCCCTCCATTGCTGCACTGAGCCTTTCCAGTACCAGGGGCTAATCCTTCATTCTTCTTGGGCATCATTTGATATGTAAATTGTGTCTTGGGTATTCTAAGCTTGTAGATTAGTAACCATTATCAGTGAGTATATACCATGAGTATTCTTTTGTGAATGGGTTACCTCACTTAGGATGATGTTCTCCAGTTCCATCCACTTGTCTAAGAATTACATGAATTCATTGTTTCTAATGGCCGAATAGTACTCCATTGTGTTTATATACAACATTTTCTGTATCTATTCATCTGTTGAGGGACATTTGGGTTCTTTCCCGCTTCTGGCTACTATAAATAGGGCTGCTATGAACATAGTGGAGCATGGATCCTTATTACATGCTGGGGAATCCTCTGGGTATATGCCCAGGAGTTGTATAGCTGGGTCCTCAGGAAGTATCATTCCCAGTTTTCAGAGGAACCACCAGACTGATTTCTCGAGTGGCAGTATCAGCTTGCAATGCCACCAACAGTGGAGGAGTGTTCCTTTTTCTCCACATCCTCACCAGCACCTGTTTTCTCCTGAGATTTGATCTTAGCCATTCTGACTGGTGTGAGGTGAAATCTCAGGGTTGTTTTGATTTGCATTTCCCTGGTGACTAAGGATGTTGAACATTCCTTTGGGTGCTTCTCAGCCATTCAATATTGCTCAGGTGAAAATTCTTTGTTTAGCTCTGTACACCATTTTTAATGGGGATATTTGGCTCTCTGGAGTCTAAATTCTTGAGTTCTTTGTATATCTTGGATATAAGCCCTCTGTCATATGTAGTGCTGGTAAAGATCTTTTCCCAATTTGTTGGTTGTCACTTTGTCCTTTTGACAATGTTCTTTGCCTTACAGAAAATTTGTAGTTTTAGGAGGTCCCATTTGTCAATTCTTGATCTTAGAGCATAAGCTATTAGTGTTCTGTTGAGGAAATTTTCCCCTGTGCCTTAGTGATCAAGGCTCTTCCCCAGTTTCTTTTCTATTTGTTTCAGTGTATCTGGTTTTATGTGGAGGTTCTTGATCCACTTGGACTTGAGCTTAGTACAAGGAGATAAGAATGGATCAATTTACATTCTTTTGCATGCTGATCTCCAGTTGAACCAGGACCATTTGTTAAAAAGGCTATCTTTTTTCCACTGGATGGTTGTACTTCCTTTGTAAAAGACCAAGTGACCATAATTCTGTGGTTTCATTTCCGGGTCTTCAATTCTATTCCATTGATCTACTTGCCTGTCACTGTAGCAATACTATGTAGTTTTTAACACAATTGCTCTGAAGTACTGCTTGTGTTCAGGATTAATGATTCTCCCTGTAGTTCTATTACTGTTGAGGATATGTTTAGCTATCCTGGGTTTGGTTTTGTTTTGTTTTGTTTTTTTGGTTTTTTTTTTTTTGTTGTTGTTGTTGTTATTCCAGATGAATTTGAGAATTGCTTTTTCTAACTCTATGAAGAATTGAGTTGGGGTTTTGTTGGGGATTGCATTGAATCTGTAGATTTCTTACGACAAGATAGCCATTTTTATTATATTAATCCTGCCATTCCAAGAACATGGAAGATTTTTGCATCTTCTGAGGTCTTCTTCGATTTCTTTCTTCAAACACTTGAAGTTCTTGTCATACAGAACTTTCATTTGTTTGGTTAGAGTCACACCAAGATACTTTGTATTGTTTGTGGCTACTGTAAAGGGTGTCATTTCCCTAATTTCTTTCTCAGCCTGTTCATCCTTTGAGTATAGGAAGGCTACTGATTTGCTTGAGTTAATTTTATATCCAGCCACTTTGCTGCAGTTGTTTATCAGCTGTAGGAGTTCTCTGGTGGAGTTTTTTGGGTTGCTTAAGTATGCTATCATATCATCTGCAAATAGTTTGACTTCTTCCTTTACAATTTATATCCCTTTGACTTCCTTTTGTTGTCTAATTACTCTGGCTTCAAGTACTATATTTAATAAATATGGAGAGAAAGGGCAGCCTTGTCTGGTCCCTGATTTTAGTGGGATTGATTCAAGTTTCTCTCCATTTAGTGTGATGTTGGCTGCTGGTTTGTTGCATATTGCTTTTATTATGTTTAGGTATAGACCTTGAATTCCTGTTCTTTCAAGACCTTTAACATGAAAGTATGCTGAATTTTATGAAATGCTTTTTCAGGATCTCATGAAATGAACATGTACTTCTTTTTTTTTTTTTTTGAGTTTGTTTATGTAGTGGATTACTTTGATGGATGTATTAAAGCATCCCTGCATCCTTGGGATGAAGTCCACTTGATCATGATGAATGATCGTTTTGATGTGTTCTTGGATTTGGTTGGCAAGAATTTTATTGACTATTTTTGCATCAATATTCATAAGGGAAATTTGTCTACTGTTCTTTTTTTGTTAGATCTTTTTGTGGTCTTGGTATCAGTTAAATCGTTGCTTCATAGAACAATTTGGGTAATGTTCCTTCTGTTAGAACAAGGTGGGTAATGTTCCTTCTGTTTCTATTTTGTGGGATAGTTTGAGGAGTATTGGCATTAGGTCTCCTTTGAATGTCTGATAGAATTCTGCACTAAATCCATCTGGTCCTTTGCGTTTTTTGATTGGGAGACTTTCAATGACCACTTCTATTTCTTTAGGGGTTATGGGATCATTTAGATAGTCTATCTGATCCTGATTAAATGTTGGTAGTTGCTATCTGTCTAGGAAATTGTCCATTTCATCCAGATTTTCCAGATTTGTTAAGTATATGCTTTTATAGTAGGATATTATAATTTTTTGATTTCCTCAGTTTCCGTTGCCATTTCACCCTTTCCATTTCTGATTTTTTTAATTTGGATACTGTCTCTGTGCCCTATGGTTAGTGTAGCTAAAGGTTTATCTATCTTGTTGGTTTTCACAAAGAACCAGATCCTGGTTTTGTTGATTCTTTGTATAGTTCTTTTTGTTTCAACTTGGTTGATTTCAACCCTGAGTTTCATGATTTCCTGCCTTCTACTCCTCTTAGGTGTATTAGCTTCTTTTTGTTCTAAATCTTTCAGGTGTTCTGTTAAAGAGCTAGTGTGTACTCTCTCCAGCTTCTTTTTGTAGGCACTCTGAGCTATGAGTTTTCCTCTTAGCACTGCTTTCATTGTGTCCATAAATTTGGGTTTGTTGTGCCTTCATTTTCATTAAATTCTAAATAGTCTTTGATTTCTTTCCTTATTTCTTCCTTCACCAAGGTATCATGAGTAAAGAATTGCTCAGATTCCATGTGTATGTGGGATTTTTGTTGTTTTTGTTGCTATTGAAGACCACCCTTATTCCATAGTGATCTGATAGGAGGCATGGGATTAGTTGGATCGTCTTGTAAAGTTGAGTTCTGTTTTGCGAACAATTATATGGTCAGTTTTGGAGAAGATACAATGAGGTACTGAGAAAAAGGTATATTCTTTGCATTAGGATGAAATTATATATAAATATATATATATATATATATATGTATATGTATGTATATATATGTATGTATACACACATATATGTATATGTATCTATACACGTATATATACATACATATACATACATATATATATACATACACACACACATATATATGTGTGTATATATATATATATATATATATATAATCTGTTAAATGCAATTGGTCCAAAGCTTCAATTAATTTCACAGTGTCCCTGTTTAATTTCTGTTTTCATGATTGGTCCATTGAGGAGAGTGGAGTGTTGAAGTCACCCACAATTATTGTGTGGGGTGTGATGTGTACTTTAAGCTTTAGTAAGATTTCCTTTACAAATACATGTTCTCTTGTATTTGGGGCTAGATGTTCAAAATTGAGGGTTCTAAATAGGTTTTTTCCTTTGATGAGTATAAAGTTGTCTTCTGTATTTTTTGATAACTTTTGTTTGAAAATCCTTTTTATCTGATATTAGAATGGCTACTCCAGCTTGTTTCCTGGGACCATTTGCTTGGAGAACTGTTTTCCAGCCTTTTATTCTTAGGTAGTGTTTGTCTTTGACACTGAGATATGTTTCCTGTATGCAGTAAAATGTTGGTTCTTCTTTACAAATTCAGCCTTTTAGACTGTGTTTATCAGAGAATTGAGTTCATTGATGTTAAGAGATATTAAGGAACAGTGATTGTTGCTTCCTGCTGATTTTGATATAATTTTTAGGTTTGTGTGGTTATCTTCTTTTGGGTTTGTTGAAAGAAGATTACTTTCTTGCTTTATCTTGTATGTAGTTTCCCTCCCTTTGTTGGTGATTTCCATTCCTTATCTGTTGAAGGGCCGGATTTGTGGAAAGATACTGTGTAAATTTGTTTTTTGTCATTAAAAAAAAACCTTGGTTTCTGCATTAATGGTAACTGAGAGAATTTCTGGATATAGCAGTTTGGGTTGACATTTGTGTTCCCTTAGTGTCTGAATGGTGTCTGCCCAGGCTTTTCTGGTTTTCATAGTCTCTGGTAAGAAATCCAGTGTAATTCTGATAGGTTGACCTTTTCCCCTTACTGCTTTTAGAATTCTTTCTTTGTTTAGAATATTTTGTGTTTTAATTATTACATGACAAGATGAATTTCTTTTCTGGTCAAATCTATTTGGAGTTCTGTAGGATTCTTGTATGATCATGGGTATCACTTTCTTTATGTTAGGGAAGTTTTCTTCTATAGTTTTGTTGAAGACATTTATGGGCCCTTTAAGTTGGAAATCTTCACTCTCTTTTCTGCCTATAATCCTTAGGTTTGGTCTTCTCATTTCCTGAATATTTTGGGTCAGGAGCTTTTTTGCATTTTTCATTTCCTTTGACTATTGTATCAATGCTTTCTACGGTATCTTCTGCATCTAAGATTCTCTCTTCTATCTCTTGTATTTTGTTGTTGATGCTTCGATCCATGACTCCTGACTTCTATCTTAGGTTTTCTATGTTCCAAGTTGTCTCCCTTTGTAATTTCATTATTGTTTCTACTACCTTTAGGTCCTGGATGGCTTTGTTTAATTCCTTCACCTGTTTTGTTGTGTTTTCTTTTAGTTCTTCAAGGGCTTCTCCCTGTTTACTTGTGTTGTCCTGTATTTTTTAAGGGTGTCACTTATGTCCTTCTTGAAGCCCTCCATGATGTCCTCCATCAGGATCATGACCTGTGATTTTAAATTCAAATATTGCTTTCCTGGTGTGTTGGGGTATCCAGGAATTGATATTGTGGGAGAATTGGGTTCAGATGGTGCCAAATTGCTTTGATTTCTGTTAGCAAAGTTCCCCTATTTGCCTTTTGCCATCTGGTTATCTCTGGTGTTAGTTGAACCTGCTGTCACTGGCTGGAACTTGCCCCTTCTGTGTGTGTGCCTGCAGGCCTATCTCAGCAACCCTGGGTAAGCTGCTTTCTCCTGGAACAAACTGCTGTGGTGCCATCAAGTTCCTGGATGCAGGCAGAGTCCTGGTACAGTATGTCCCATGTGATCTACTCTGGTGAAACCTGCCTACCAATCTGATGCACAGTCACAGGAGCAAAGATGGTGGCTGACACCCACTTTCTTGTAGTTGTATTTGGGTATGTGCCTCTGTGGGCCAGATCAGCTCTGGATGCAGGCTGTGCTGGCTGTCTCCTCCTCACTGGCTGCTGCACTGTTTGGAGATGGCACATTGTGGCCAGGGTGTTTTGGATCTGGAGGCAGAAACTGGAAGGCCCTTGCCAGAAGGCTCTGGACTGGATTCTCCAATCTACAGGGCCGGTCTCATCTGTGCAGGCTGCCTCTTCCTTGCTGGCTGCTGGGTGTATAGCTGGCTTCCTACACTGCTTGGAGATGGCATACTGTGGCTGAGAGTGTTCTGGATCCAGAGGCAGAAAATGGAAGGCTCTTGACAGAGACCTCCTGACTGGATCCTCTGATCTGCAAGACTGGACTCACTTGTGCAGGCTGCCTCCTCCTCATTGGTTGCTGGGTGTATAGCTGTTTTCCTGCACCGCTCGGAGATGGCGTGCTGTGGCCAAGGGTGTTCTCAATATGACTCCTTTCATCTCTTTTAAAGTGAGTAGTTGGGTAGCACTGAGATGAGTCACATGAGAATTGAAACATAGGAAGCAGGCTCTGAGGTCCCCTGCTTTGGGGAATGCTGGCAGCTCTAGGCAGAGAGCTGAAACATAAGATGGTATAAGCTTGCTTTACATGCCTCACAGGATACTCATATTCTGTCAAACATGGGCTCCATGGGAATATTGGGTTGTATATCCTCTTGGCAACAAAGGAAATGCCTAAGTATAGGCACATACAGTATTTTAGGTTACTTCATTTGTTTTGAATTGTTTCAATCTGAACTAGGATAGGGAATATTAGTCACTGACTCCAGACTAGAGAGTGCAGTGATTGTCTATGTCTGTGGCTCCAGGTAGTGTTCAAAAGACAGGTATTATACAAATAGTAGTAAAATATGTCTATGGATCTGGGCAGAAAACTAGGCAGAAAGATGGTATAGATTATATAACCAGCTACAGGAAGCTCACATTATGTTAACATGGGCTCCATGTGAAACTTGAGTGGCTTTTTTTGTTTAGCAAGATAGAAAAGGCCTAGTATAAGGACATGCAGTATCTTAATTTTCTTCATTTGTATTAATTTTCAAAATAGGATTGATTTTGAGTTTTGTGTGTATATTATTCCTCTGGGAGAGAGATCAAAATAAAGATTTTTCTGGTTACTGAATATGGTGGATATGATTTGGGAAAAAAAGGTTTTGTCTTTGAGTTTTGGAAAAGGTGATTAGGGTATTTACACTGTCCAGAGTTATATGGATCAGATTTGATAGAGGGAAACCCCTTAAAGATCTAGATTCCAGAGAATCAAACAAAACATTTATCTTGATAATACTATTTTGGGGTGGATTTGTATATTACAGAATATACAGCTTTGGTGTGTCTCGTCTTAAACACTGGATGTCTTGAACTTTCAGCCAGATCCAGTCAGGAAACAGATATCAGAGACAAATCAATCATTAATGTGGCTTCTTAAGGCCAGCCAACTCTATTTTCCATACCTGTCCTCCTCCTTAAAAATATCTCAATGCCCATTTTCAGCTTGAAGAAGTTATGAAGAACCACCAACCCAGTAGGCTGGGATTTGGGGCTGGAGAGGGTTATTAATAGGTGGGGTTTTTAGGGAATGTAAAAGTGGTTATATTGGAACAGGGAGAAATAGCTAGAATTGATTGCATTGTCATAATTTCAATTGGTAGAACTTTTAAAAATTGTTATTATGCTGAAGTCATAATTTCTTAAATAGTACATAATTTATTTTGATGTGAAATCAAGGGTTTAATTGGTATTAATTTCTTCTATTGATACAAAATTTTGTAAGTACAAGGATTAGACCCAATTCTTCTATAACTTATTTTAATCTTATCTGAGATGTTTAAGCCTGTAAGTTTAAGACCAAATAGCAAATTTGGCCCTGAATTTATTGTTAAGGTGTTTTCAATATATTAATTAGAAATAACTGAAAGTAGTTAAAAGATAACAGTCCAGATTACTTTACAAAAATAGTTGGTTTTCAAAGGGTCAGAAATCCACACACTATGACATGTAATTTTATTTATTCACTTGTTCTTGAGACTAGTTTGCTCTTGATGGTTTTCCCTGTCTTGGATTCAAAGAAGAAACTGAGCATTTATGTAATACTCTAGTTTTGGCAAGACAGCCACTAGGCAAGAATTGCCTCATTTCATCTACAGACATAATACTGTCCAAAGAAAGGACACAGGTACAGGTGTAGGACAGCTTGGTTCCACCAACACAAAATAAGCTACTTCTTAATATTCCTGTATCTCTAAGGTCTGTCAGATGATCTGGATAGAAGGCTGAAGACAGATGCTCCAATGTTTTGAAGTGAGGAATTGTCTGGGTGATCAGGAGTCTCTATAAATTGGCTAAAATTTGGAAGCTGTGTTAGGCATTTTATCTATTTTGAGTTAATATCAGTAGTTCTTGGATTTCTGAAGGCTTGAATACTGGTAGTCTCATACCCAACCCAAGCTGTTTAGCATTGAGAAAGATAATAGATATCTGAGAGGATGAATTTCACATGGCTTATAATCTTAAGCCAGGGAATATGTCAGGTATAGAATTATATGTCTTTTAATTTAGGATAGATGAAAATGTTCTATCTTAATGACAAAATTAATGGACTAGGTATTAGGTTTATCTATGCCTTATAAATTACAAAATAGTAATAGTTACACTCTATATAAAGGTTGTGTTTTTTGTTATAATAGAAATTTTCAGAGGTCTTCTTTGATTTCTTTCTTCGGAGAACTGAAGTTCTTGTCATACAGATCTTTCACTTGTTTGGTCAGAGGCACACTGAGATACTTTATCTTGTTTTTGGCTATTGTGAAGGGTGTCATTTCCCTAATTTCTTTCTGAGCCTGCTTATCTTTTGAGTATAGGAAGGTGATTGATTTGCTTGAGTTGATTTTATAACCACCAACTTTGCTGAAGTTGTTTATCAGCTGTAGGTGTTCTCTGATGGAGTTTTTTTGGGTCTCTTAAGTATACTATCATATCATCTGCAAATAGGGGTAGTTTGATTTCTTCCTATCCAATTTGTATCACTTTGACCTCCTTATGTTGTCTAATTGGCCCAGCTAGAACATCAAGTAATATATTGAAAAGATATGGAGAGAGAGAGTAGCCTAGTCTAGTCCCTGATTTTAGTGCGATTGCTTCAAGTTTTTTTCCACTTAGTTTGATGTTGGCTACTGGTTTGCTGTATATTGCTTTTACTATGTTTAGGTGTGGGCCTTGAATTCCTGTTCTTTCCAAGACTTTTAGCATTAAAGGATGCTGAATTTTGTCAAATGGGTTTTCAGCATCTAATGAAATGACAACGAAGACCTCAGAAAATGGAAAAATCTTTCATGCTCATGGATTGGCAGGATTAATATAGTAAAAATGCCCATCTTGCCAAAAAGCAATATACAGATTCAATGCAATCCACATCAAAATCACAACTCAGTTCTTCATTGAGTTAGAAAGAACAATTCTCAAACTCATCTGGAATAACAAAAAACTCAGGATAGCTAAAATTATTCTCAACAGTAAAAGAACTTCTGAGAAAATCAGTATCCCAGAACTCAAGCAGTACTGCAGAACAATAATGTTAAAAACTGCATGGTATTGGTACAGCAACAGGCAAGTAGATCAATGATATAAGATTGAAGATCCAGAAATTAACCCACAGACATATGGTCACTTGATCTTTGATAAAGGAGCCACAGCCATCCAGTGGATAAAAGATAGCCTTTTCAACAAATGGTGCTGGTTCAACTGGAGGTCAACATGCAAAAGAATGTGAATTGACCCACTCTTATCTCTTTGTACTAAGATCAACTCCAAGTGGATCAAGGATCTCCACATAAAACCAGACACACTGAAGCTATTAGAAAAGAAAATTGGGAAGACCCTGGAGGACCTGGACACAGGGGGAAAGTTCCTGAACAGAACACCAATAGGTTATGGTCTAAGATCTAGAATTGACAAATGGGACCTCATAAAATTACAAAGTTTCTGTAAGGCAAAGGACACTGTCAGAAGGACAAAATGGCAACCAAGAAAGTGGGAAATGATCTTCACCAACCCCACATCCGACAGAGGGCTAATATCCAATATATACAAAGAATTCAAGAAGTTAGACTGCAAAGAACCAAATAACCCTATCAAAAAATGGGGTACAGAGCTAAGCAAGGAATTTTCACCAGCCAAAATTCGGATGGCCATGAAACACCTTAAGAGATGTTCAACATCATTAGTCATCAGGGAAATGCAAATCAAAACAACCCTGAGATTCCATCTCACACCAGTCAGAATTGCTAAGATTAAAAACTCAAGAGACAACAAGTGCTGGCGAGGGTGTGGAGAAAGAGGAACACTCCTCCACTGTTGGTGGGATTGCAAAATGGTAAAACCTCTCTGGAAATCAGAAAATGGGGCATGTCACTTCCAGAGGACCCTGACATACCACTCCGGGGCATATACCCAGAGGATTCTCCTGCATACAATAAAGACACATGCTCCACTATGTTTACAGCAGCCTTGTTTATAATAGCCAGAAATTGGAAGGAGCCCAGATATCCCTCAACAGAGGAATGGATACAGAAAATGTGGTATATTTATACAATGGAGTACTACTCAGCAATTAAAAATAATGAACTCATGCAATTTGTAGGTAAATGGTTAGGTCTGGAAAATATCATCCTAAGTGAGTTAACCCACTCACAAAGGAATACACGTGAAATGCAATCACTGATAAGTGGATATTAATGAGCCTTGAAGCTCTAAATTCTCAAGGAACAATTAGCAAGTCAAATGACTCCCAAGAAGAAGAAAGGAGAGGACCCTGGGCCTGTAAAGTTTGGATCCAGTTTAGTAGACCCAGAACAGAGAAATCGTGAGGGGGGGAATGATTGGGGAATAGTTGGGGAGGAGAGGAATTATGGGACGTATGGTGCGGGGGGGAACTGGGAAAGGGGAAAGCCTTTGGAATGTAAACATAGAATATAGAAAATAAACTTAAATTAAAAAACAAAACAAAACAAACCAAAAACACCAAAAAAAAAAAAACCCATGAAAAAAATTGAAGATCCAAAAATGAACCCACATATCTATTGTCACTTGACTTTCAACAAAGCAGCTAATTGGGAAATTGGGAAAAGGTCTTTACCAACCCTGCATCCTACAGAGGGCTAATATACAAGATATATAAGAAGTTAAGAAGGTAGACTCCAGGGAGACACATAACCCTATTACGAAGTTGGCTACAGAGCTAAACAAAAAATTTTCACTCGAAGAATTTCAAATGGTTGAGAAGCACCTTAAGAAATGTTCAACATCATTAGTCATTAGGGAAATGCAAATCAAAACAACCCTGAGATTTTACCTCACACCATTCAGAATGACTTAGATTAAAAACTCAGGAGACAGCAAGTGTTGGCGAGGATGTGGAGAAAGAAGAACACTCCTCCTCTGCTGGTGTGGTTGCAAACTTTTACAACCACTCTGGAAATCAGTCTGGTGGTTCCTCACAAAACTGGGCATGACACTTAAGGAGCACCTTGTTTTACCACTCCTGGGCACATATCCAGAGGTCCCCAACATGCAAAAAGGACACATGCTCCACTATGTTTATAGCAGCCTTTTTTACAATAGCCAGAAGCTGGAAAGAACTCAGATGTCCCTCAATGGAGGAATGAACACAGAAAATGTGGTATATTTACACAATGGAATACTACTCTGCCATTAAAACAATGAATTCACGAAATTCTTAGGCAAATGGTTGGATCTGGAAAATATCATCCTAAGTGAGGTAACTCAGTCATAAAAGAACACACATGGAATGCTATCACTGATAAGTAGATATTAGCCCAGAAGCTCCAAATACCCAAGACACAATTCACTTATCAAATGATTCCCAAGAAGAAGGAAGGAGAGTGTCCATGTCCTGAAAAGGCTTGATACAGCAAGTAGGGGATTGCCAGAACAAAAAGTGGGAGGGTATTGATTGGGGAATGGGCCGAGGGAAGAGGGCTTATGGGACTTATTGGGGGGGCAGGGAAATGAAAAATCATTTGGAATGAAAACAAAGAATATAGAAAAAAAGAATAGAAAGGGGAAGTGTCCTGATGGCCTTCATGCTGTTCTTGTGAACCAGTCCCCTAATGAATAGTAGAGCCAATCACTGGGCAAGTAGGCAAGACTTCTGGGTTGGACTGGGAAAGAAAGGAAGCAGGATAGACATACTTTTTTTGGAACTGGGAGAACAGAGGGATAAGATATAGCTTCCAGCATTTCCTAGTATCATGTCAGATCCTTATACCACGAGAAGGATCATATTCTAATAAGGATTACAAAATTAAGTTTTAGTTCTTGTGCCCACATTTTGAGTTACCATTGTTTTTGAACTAATTTTGTGTTGTGTTTTATACAACTGCCTGTCTGGGTTCAAGAGAGAAAGGTATGGTGGCAAAGTTTGGGTTTGCCAGATGTGTACCACAAAGGCCATGGGACATTTGAAGCACAGGGTTGGTATGGTAGTGAGGGAATCTAGTGTGCTGGATGGAGACATTGTAGAGTTCGGAGTCAGAATCTCCATGAGATTAAAACAGGTTGGCCATTGCCCACCATGGCAGAACACAAGGGCAGGAATATGATATTTCTACTTTTTTAATACTTCCCCCCTAAAAATTAACACACTCAGGATGATATTTTCAAGTTCCATCCATTTGCCTGTGAACTTCATGAAATCATTCTTTTTAATAGCTGAGCAGTCCATTGTGTAAATTCCATTTTCTGTATCTATTCTTCTGTTGAGGGACATCTGGGCTGTTTCCAGCTTCTCTTTGATTACACAGTAACTGCAATTGTCTGAAATCATCCATGTGCTTTTCCATGGATTATGGAAGCATGAGAAAAAAATAGGAGTAGCAGAGTAGCACATAAAATCTGTTCTGAGCACTGGCAAATTAAAGGATCCAGAAAGTTTTCAGCCAGAAGGGGCTACACTCCACTTAGCTGTGTGAGACTCTGGTTAGGGCTGACTACTTCCCCTCATATCACTGAATAAGTTACTTCCTTTGTGCTGTGATAAAGGTTTAATTTGGCTCACATTTCAAGGGTAATTTTCATCATGGTGCCAAGGGATTGAAGCAATTGTTCGCAGCACAAACTCCATGCAAAAAAGTGAGTGCTTATTCTCAGTTTCCTTTTTCCACTTTACTAAATCTAGAACACCAGGACATAGCATGGTCCTTGTGTTTAAGTTGAAATAAATATGCTTATATTCTTGGTGACTCTGGATCATGTCCAGTAGTCCATTGGTATTGACCATCTCATACCTGTACTATTCTCTCAAAGAGTAGGCAATTCTCTACTTGGTCGCATGGCCAGAGAATTCTACTTGGCTTTGGCTCTGTTGGAATCTGCATAATGTGTCCTTAACTATTTTGCTCAATTGGTCACAATTCAACCTTTCAGAATTCTAAGAGGCAGTTCTAGTTAATAAAATAATATGTAAAAATAATAAAATCAATACAAATAAAAACTCAAGGCATTTTGCTACTGCACTATAGTGGCTATTCCTGGTTGTGAACTTGACTATATCTAGAATGAACTCTGACCTGGATCTTGGATTAGAGATCTTGAGCCATAGTCTCTAGGAATCCCAGAAGATTAAGACAGGGATATCTCTGAGTTCAAGGTTATATGGGACAAAGCAAGTCCCAGATCCAGTCATGGTGGCACACACCTTTAATCTGGGCCACATCTTTTCCTGGAGACCTACATAAAGTCATTGGAAGAAGAAGATTGACTCTCTCTTCTTTGCCTGCTTGACTTGTGGGACTGAGTAACTGCTAGAACCTTGGACTTCCATTCACAGCTGCAGCTGACTGTTGTGGGAAGTTGGACTACAGACTGTAAGTCATCAACAAATTCCCCTACTATATAGAGATTACCTATAAGTTCTCTGACTATAGAGAACCCTGGGTAATACATGCACAATAGCAAAAAGTCAATCACTAGCCAAATGCTTACTGGGGAACATTGAAAATAAGTAATAATAAAAGCTGAATATGGAGAATATGGAGGACTGTATTTCCATTAAATTTGGCAGGATGTCTTAACTTGTATGATACTATAGTGAATCCAAGGAAAAGATTTGTAACTTTTTTTCTGGAAGAAATACATAGAAAATAAATACATTTAATTGGAATCACATTTAGTAATGGCTGAGCATGCAGTTTAAAATACTGGATGTCTATAAAATACTTATATTTGGAGAAATTCTATATATCTAATTATTATCTGCAGGAGTATTTTTTATGTGGCAATATGTCAGTGACTATACCACTAATGGAAATGGCACTCATCCTCCAACTATAGTTAACCTTCAATTATCCTTTATGGTAGGGTGGGATTTCAGGGTCCATCCTTCATCCACAAGGATTTCAGTGGCTAGAATTGCACAGGTCTTGCACAGTGAGTTCATTAGTGAAATGGCTATGTCATGTCCAGACAACATCTTTTTGTATTCATTTTTCTCATTCTTTGGCACTTATATTTTTCCTAATTCATCTTCTGTGATATTACCTTTGCCTTGGATAGAATCACTGTTCCATTTACAGATGAGCACCTTATCATTTCACTCTCAACACTGAGGAGCATTTCAAGTTTCTTCAGTGTCTATAGTCCAATCAGTAGTCTCTTGACCACTCACACTTGGGTAAACAACTATAATAAATTCAGTGACCACAGATAAAATAGAGAGATGAAGGTAAAAGTGGGCATACTGAGATTGTCTCTACCAATCAAGAATGACGATGAGAGACAGGAATGGAAAATTATGGAAATTCATTATATAAATACATGAAACTATCAAATAATAAAGTTAAACAGATTTTGTACATGGGATATATACATGAGATTTCAAAGTACTAGTGAGGTAAAACTTCCTGTTTTTATTTGTATATTCTGAAATCTTTGAATATCTTATAATAAAGGTATATTTTTAAAATAAGTCTTATGGTTACACATTTAACAAAATAGCCTTATGTATCCTTTAAATTGTGGCAGATCAGGACTTAGAATAGCAATAAAAATAAGGGAGACAAACAGCTCATTTTGAAGATTTAGTTCTGAGTGGGAGCTAGACATAGCAGTAAACCATGGGCTTCATTTCTCAGAATCTCCGTACATTATTTCCAAAGATAGAGCCTCCCCATGGTTTGGCAATTGCTCATTTATCTAAGCTTTTATATGACTTGACAGATGACAAATATAGAGAAACCTCAGTTCTACATCTTGATTGTTTGTGTGCTTGTGTGTGTGTGTGAGTGTGTATAATGAATATATGGGTTCAACTATGTGCATGGATGTACATGAATGTGTGTGCACATGTGAACAGAGCATCATTTCCTTGGAGCTCTCCATCTTGCCCAGGCATTGTCCTGTCTTCACTGACTCATCATTGGGAAAATCAGTGTGATTCATGATGACTCACTCATTTTATTTGAATTCTCGAGAATAGACTCAGGTCTCCATGCTTATTTGCCGTGTACTTTCCAAACTAATCTACCTCCTCAGCCTCATTTATATTTCTTAAAAATATTAGAAAGATGTTTCACAGAGCAGAAGTGAGTAATAAGCTATTTATAATTAGAATATTTATTCTCCATAGATGATAGCATAGTCACATTATTGAATCCATTTCCAGGAAACCTCTTTTATAATATTTTAACAGAATACAAATAATTCTATTACATCTAGAATTTTCCAATTTCAATCATTCATTATGAATTTTATCCCCTACCCTCTCCTTTGTATTTTTCTGTATTTTCTTGAGTATAAAATACCTTTGTATTTTCTCCAGCTGAATAAACTACAAGCCAATTGTTTTTTTTTAATTTCTTAAGCCAATCATGTGCCTAAACAAGTTATGAGAAAGTTTCCCCTAGCCTGTGTTTGCTTAAGGGTCAATTCAGAGGGTCATATGGCAGGAAAGGTTAGGAAGTTTCATGGTAAACAGACCTGGGTGTTTCTCCCGAACCAGAACAGAAACAACAATAAAAATCTTAACTGTCTACAGACAGAAAGCAGAGTTATCCAAGAGCAGACTAAAAGGAAATTATCATGAGGCTATCTCTTAGCTCACTACCTCTTTGATCAGTGAAAGCACAGTGGCCTCAGAGCAGCAGACACACTTTGATCCAACAGAAAAGGCTGATCTGATGTTGCTGCCAGATAGACATGCATGAGAATCCAAGTAACTGCCCTGATAACTACTCAACCACTTTGAACTTTTGCCTAGGTGGTTTCAAACAAACTGAAAGTAAATTATCATAGAAAAATATAAAATTAGCAAATCACAGGTTCTGAAGAGGCTGGTAGGCAGAGCTCCAAGACATGTCTCTCCCTACCTGTCCAGAATTGAACATTATGCTAGAATTATTATAATGTATTATTATTATTATTATTATTATTATTATTATTGGTTTTTTATCTGATGTTTTGCTTGGATACTGGGCATCCATCAAGCTGAGGTTTCACGATTGTATAGTAAACACTATTTTTATCTCTCCAGTCCCAAGAACTACTTTTGAAAGAATGTAGAAAATTAATTCACAATAAAAATATATATTGTAAATAGTTCTTATGATGAGAATGTAGAGAAATGTGACAAATAGTGTAATCAAGCCAGAACTGGATTTAATCCACCTACCAAAGAATTGAGGCAAACTTATGTCCAAAACAAGCCACCCAGTCATCAGTCACTCATGAATACAGTGTCAGTATAAATAATCTCTCTGAGGTACAGAGTAAAATCCAGCTATACACAGTAGCTGGGTATTCTAGGGTTCCATATAATGGAAAGAAAAATAAAGAAAGAGAATGGGGTGGAAGAAGGAAGGGAGGGAAAAATGAGGGAGGGAGGAAAGGAGGAAAGGAAAAAAGGATCCCTGAAAAGTATACTGCTCTTTAAAGTTAAGATTGACATTTTTGCCTTTCAGAGTATAAAATGACAGGAGCCCTGTTTTATGAAAGGATACACTGAGGCAAGAATCTATAACTAGAACTAAAAACTCTTCAATACTCCTCACTTCCTTTGGAAACAATATTAAGAACCAGGCAGAAATTCTCCATGAAGGAAGCTTTAATTTAGTCGAACCTGGTATTGGGATGAGAAAACTTGTACTTCAGACTGTGGTCTGTTACCAGGAGTCCACACTGTAGTGTGTCCACACCTTCAACATGCCATATAACCATGCTTCCTCCCTCTTCAATGATCACTTTATTCTCCCTGCAAAACCCTATGCTCCCCTACACTTTCCAGTGCCATACGGTCCTGTGGGTTTTGCAGTACACCCACGGTGATCTACCAGACTATTTCAGAAAGTTCCTCTTTGTAGGCTGGGGGGATAGATGGTTTAGTAGATGAAAGTGTTTATCAAAACACATGAGCACTGGGTGGTGATTGTGCATACCTGTAATTCCAGCACTTGGGAGGCAGAGGCAGGCGGATTTCTTAGTTTGAGGTGAGCATGGTCTACATACTGAGTTTCAGGACAAACAGGGCTACACTGAACCCTGTCTTAAAAAACCTTTCCTGTAGACAGGAAACCCTGTCTCAAAAAAAAAAAAAACCCAAAAATGAGGATTTGAGGTCATATCAACAAAAATCCCATTTTTAAAAAAGTGCATGTTTTAGTCTATAATCCTAGCACTCCAGATGTTCAGGAGGATCTGAGGATCTCATTGGCTATCAAGTCTCCTGGTTTAATAAAAGACCCTTGAGTGAAGGGGGAGAATGGATGGAGAGAAGAAAGGAAAACAGAAGATACATAACAACCCTTGTTCTTCACTTAAGAACACATTAATCTACCTGCCCATACTCCCATTTATGCATGC